>JACXGI010013836.1:0-20088 GCA_016801175.1 Esox masquinongy | reverse complement strand
CAAACATAACCTCCTCTTCTGGATTTTACCTAATGCCACCCTTCCATGCTAGCCTCAGTCTGAATAACACCCCAGCTAAAACAAGATAAAACCAAATGTAGTCCAGCTGGAACACCCCCCCCCCCCCCCGTATCCAATCCAGTTCCAAACTAAACAGATAAAATCCAAGCAAAATCCGGTTCTGGGGGTAGAGGGGTAGAGGGTTAGAGGGCCTGCGTTTGTTTCAGTGTGGAGCTTGAGGCCTGTTTGGGGAAGGTTCCTTTAAAAGCCCACTGCCTCATCAGGGGAGCCGGGACTGGCAGGTACACAGGAACCACCATGCTGAGATGACAGAGGTGTCGCTATGACTCCAGACTGCAGCTTCAAATGGCAGACACACAGGAGGAGAGATAGAGAGGGAGCAGGGAGCGAGAGGGGGACAGAGAGAGTGTGTGAGAGAGACAGAGAGAGAGAGGGGCCCTGGAGTCATGCCAAGTTCCCAAGGTAGTGTACAAGTATCTTTAGAAGCTGGCGTCTTGTTAGCTAATACATTACACCAATCAAGGCAAGCTATCTTAAGCTACAATTAATCTGAGCCCTGGCACGCACTGATAGGACAGCAACATGCTGTTTCTTAATTAAAAGCAAACGGATTAAAAATGATTAATAACGGTATTAAATATTCTCATGGACTACAAGCACGGGGAATATGGCTTTCTTATGCAGGCTTAAAACGAAGAAGTCATTACGGCTTGGCCAATCTCTCTAAGCCAGAGCTTTACTTTGTTTGGGATCACAAGTTGCTTACTTCATGAATATGCATTTTGCCCTATCAAGTTGAGACCAAAAGGCATCACTGTGGCGTTTGTTCGTTTTGTCACTGTGGAACTTGTTGACTTTTTTGATTCCGACATTTCATAGTCCCTTTGTAGGGGTGGCCACAGTTAACCTCTTCCCCACCAGGTGCTGTGCGGAGAATTGGAAGCAGTGTGTGTCTGTGTTTGTGTTTCGGTGTGTGCTTGTTCTGTGTGTGTGTGTGTGTGTGTGTGTGTGTGTGTGTGTGTGTGTGTGTGTGTGTGTGTGTGTGCGTGTTTGTGTGTATGCATGCCAGCATGTGTGAATGAAGTTGAACAATCAAAGTTGAATTTCTAGCCATTGACCCAATATAAAAGAAAGCCTTGTAGAATTGGAACAAGAGGCTGTGAATAGTAACATTGTGGATATAGAATTTTCCAAACCGCTTCAATATTCAACAGCTCTACAATCAGGCCTTCCAGTTCTATGTAATTTAAACCCTTATGACTTGGGTCTAAAGCTTTCCAGGCCAAGTGTTATTTCTAATTGACCATTTGAGGTTTTTTTTTTTACTAATTTAATAACTGCTCTATGTTAGCGGTAAGATTTGGCAGAATCGCTGAATTTTGGCAAGTAAATCTCCTGCCATTGTAGCTCACATTGTTAGAGTTACACACAAAGTCTAGCTAGCACATTTTTATTGAACAGGCTAGAGATACTGTATGAAGAATTTCTCATAAATACACACACACTCACACACACACACATACACACACACAAAGGGTGAGGGAAGCAGGAGCTTAGGAGATTTTTTTTGGGGGGGAGGCGAATGGCGGATCAAGCATCAGTCAGGAGTGGGAACAGAATTAAAAAAACCTCATCACAAATGGCTTTGGAATCTGTCACTAATGAATGAAAAAAGATTCACTTTGGGTACATGGTAACTCCCTTTAACAGCAACAGACAATGATCAATTATATGTTAGAATGAAAATTGTAGATTCTGATGATATCACATGCTGACTTGGGTATAGAGAAACAATTCAAGTGGATTTAAATCACCCAAGCAAGTAACATTTAATTTATTATCAAGAGCGGTAGGTGTAAATAATAATTTGTGTGGAAGCAAGTGTGAGTATCTGAGAGAGAAAAATGACAAAAAGTGTGTGATTTGGGTGGTGGGGGGGGGGTAGGCTGGACATTTCAAAGAGCTCAAAACGTTCCGTTCAAACCTAAGCCTTGAATATGGACCCTAAGGTTACTTGTTGAGTGGCATTAGAATTGTGCAGCATTATGATGACAGCCCAACGGCACCCTGACAGTTCCAATGAGATATGTAAACATGTCACCATTCATACAATTCATATACACTGCTCAAAATGAAGGGAACCCTTAATCACACATTGGGTGTCGATGAAAGAACTATATTAAAGATCAAAGTCTTTACTGTACATTGTGTAATTCGTTGAGAACAAAATGACGTAACAACAGTCAGTGGAAACCAAAATCACCAACCGATTGAGAGCCGGATTCAAACTCAAAGTAAACAATCAAAATCACAGGCTGTTCAAATCTGTGTGAATTTCATCATGGCAATTCATAACGTGACTCAGTAGTGTGTATGGCCCCCATGTACCTGTATGTACTCCTGACATTTGGGCATGCTCCTGATGAGACTGCGGATGGTGTCCTGGGGGATCTCCCAGACCTGGATCAGGGCATCAGTGAGTTCCTGGACTGTCTGTGGTGCTACTTGGTGGCGTCGGATGTACCGATACATAATGCCCCAGAGGTTCTCAATTAGATTCAGGTCTGGGAAACATGAGGTCAATGGCATGAGTCAATGGCATCAATGCCTTCGCCATCCAGGAACTGCCTACACACTCTGGCCAGATGAGACCGGGCGCTATCCTGCACCAGGAGGAACCCAGGGCCCACTGCACCAGCGTAAGGTCTGACGATGGGTCTGAGGATTTCATCCTGGTACCTAACAGCAGTCAGGGTATTGTTGGCTAGCAAGTGGAGGCCTGTGCGAACCTGAAAAGATACGCCTCCCCAGATTTTGCAGGCAGCATAACGTTCACCATGGTGTCTCCAGACTTTTTCTGTCACGTGCTCAGTGTGAACCTGCTCTCATATCCGTGGATTATAACTTGTTCATTATAACAGGGGATTTTAACATCCACATAGATAATAATACGGACAATAATGCCAAAGAACTATTTGCACTACTTGACACTTTTGATCTTACTCAACATGTGAGAGAGCGTACACACACTCAAGGCCATATTCTAGATCTGGTTATCTCCAAAGGTCTCGATATTTCCTCTGTCATGGCTAAAGACTTGACCCTGTCTGATCATTTCTGTTTCTTATTTGAATCACTGATCACCCCAGATGTTCACGTAAACTCTGTTTCTGCGAAGAAAAGGTGCATTAATGAGAGTACCAATACTCAGTTTATGGAGGCCATAGCTATCTCTCCAACAACAAGTGCAGAGTCAGCTGATGTACTCCTGGATCCTTTTAATGCTAAAATATTGAATGTCATGGATCGTGATGCACCGGTAAAGGTAAAGAAAACTATGAGCAAACAGAGAACACCATAGAGAACCACCATGATGGTAAGCACCCTGAAAAGAGAATGTAGGAAAGCGGAACGTAAGTGGAGGAAAACTAAACTTCAAATTCACTATGATATCTATAAACAAAGCCTTGGTAGCTTCAACTATGAGTTACGCAGGGCCAGACACCAACATTTATTCGGAATGATCAACAAGAATATCAACAATATCTGCGCTGTATTTGTCATGGTCGACAAGCTTACAAACCCCCTAAAGGAGATAGCATCAGAACTCATGTCCACTGTGAAATGTAATGAATTTGTGTGTTTCTTTAGAAAACAAATTAAAAGTATTAGACGGGCCATCAGACCTACACAGTCTAACAAGGACTCTGTATCGTCACCACAACCACCAAGACATAACTTGGTTATTATGTCACAATTAAATACAATTGATTCAAAATCCCTAGAAGAAATAGTTCGACATCTTAAAGCTTCCACATGTTGTCTCGACACACTGCCATCAGACTATTTTAGAACTATTTTTAACTCTATAACAATGGATCTATAGCAAATAGTTAATGGCTCTCTGCAATCAGGCATTTTTCCAATGTCTATAAAAACAGCTGCCATTAAGCCTCCATTAAAAAATAGAACACTGGATGCATCTATATTGAACAACTATAGACCTGTATCAAATCTCCCTTTTATAGCCAAGATCATTGATAAGGTTGTCTTCAATCAACTCAGCAATTTTGTGAAGCGGTCTCTTAGACAAATTTCAGTTAGGCTTCCGACCTCACTACACTACTGAAACGGCTCTGATAAAAGTTTTAAATGATATACGGCTGGATACTGATTCTGGTAAAATAACAGTAAATCTCTATATGCTACCTCTGGGCCAAATTCTACAGAACAACAACATTAACTACCATAGCTATGCAGATAATACTCAAAAATATATGGCTCTCGAACTGTATGACAACAGCTTAATAGACTCACTGTGTCACTGTATAGATCACATAAAGTCCTGGATGAACCAAAATTGTCTACAATTAAGCCAAGATAAAACAGAGATTATTGTGTTTGGCAACAAAAATATGAGAAATAGTATTAGTAAAGAGCTGGATCCTCGGGCCCTAAAAACCAGGGAGTAATCTTGGTGTTCTGATAGACTCAGACCTCACATTTAACAGTCATATCAAAGCAGTCACCAAAACAGCATTCTATCATCTTAAAAATATAGCCAGAATCAAGGGCTTGGTCTCCCAAAAAGACCAAGAGAAGCACATCCATGCTTTTATCTCTAGTAGGGTTGACTACTGTAATGGCCTCTTAACTGGACTCCCCAAAAAGACTGTAAAACAGCTGCAGCTCATTCAGAATGCTGCTACTAGAATGTTAACCAGGACCAAGAGAACAGAACACATCACTCCGTTTCTTTGCTGCTGGGTTGATGCCCTTCTACGGCCCTGTCCAGCTCTCCTTGTGTAACAGCCCATCTCCTGGTATCTCCTCCATGCTGTTGAGACTGTACTGGGAGACACAGCAAAACTTCTTGCGACGGCACATATGGATGTGTCATCCTGATGGAGCTGAACCATGCTACCAGTAGTGACAAGGACACTAGCAAAATGCAAAACTAGAGAAGAATCAGTCAGGACGGATAAGGAGAGAGCAATTGTCTGTGGCCACCACCTGCAAAACCATTCAATTTTTATCTTACTTTTACTTCTCCTGTGCACCTGTCGTCACTTTCATTTGCACCAAAACAGGTGACATTGATTCACAATCACTTATGCTTCCTAACTGGACAGATTGATATCCCTGAAGTTTAATTGTCTTGGTGTTATACTGTTTATGATTACGTGTTCCCTTAATTATTTTTAGCAGTGTACATGCTCACATACAGTACAAACACAAAAACATGCAAACAGTTATTCATTCATTTATTGAACTCTTGGTTTTGAAACATTACGGGACAGAATTTCAATTAAATTAAAACATTTTATGTGGGGGGGGGGCACGGTGTTGAAACAAACAGTATACTTACAAATGACCAAAAATTAATTCAAACTGTGTATACATAATACAGACATACATTACTGCAAATAAATGAAATAAAAAAGAGCATCGACAAATCTAGGAGATATGGAGAAATTTTTCAGTGTGTTTGTTGTGTCTGCTGTATACACTTGAAAAAGGCCACACACATGCATGCAAAACATTACCTATCATCTAGCTTTTTCTCTAATGGTATTAGTGCTGGCAACAGGGACAATCAGGCTAAACACATGGATTACAGGGATTCAATCCCAGACAGGCAGCACCATTGGACTGATTATAATGTGAGCGACATGATGGGATCCCTGTTATTGACAGTCAAGTGGGCTTGACTGTCACATTCATTTGGTTCTTTCAATGTATTGGTGAATGTCTCATTGGTGATTGTCTTGTTCCCAGATTCTTCCAACTAAATTGTGTGAAATGTCTGGTGGAACAATCCATCAAACTTGGCCTTCATTACCAAATAAGAAAGTTGTTTGAAATGACCGCTAGACCCACATTGGCTTAATCAGCTTAGTCTATCAACCAATCATCTCTAAAAACATCTTTCCACGCATGTGTTGTGCAAACATAAACCCTACAAATCTAAGCTCCCGCTGCTGATGTGGAACCAGCACTGCTGAACCAACTCTGGCCCCTTAATCAGCCGCTCACTTCCCTTGCTCCCCTTGACTCGGGGCAGTTTCCCTACAGAGCAAACGGGTTTAAGGACAATGTTATCAATATGGGACTCTACTACATCCTACTACACCCCGACCACCCAAAGAGATGTGCAAGGACACTGTTTGGCAAAACAAATAGTCATTTGATGACACCTGCGCTCCATTCAGGTCCTTCATGACTGTAGGGCTTGGAAGCGAGCAGGCATCACTGATTAGATTAGATTCAACTTTATTGTCATTGAACAGTAGAAGTACAGAACAATGAAATGCAGTTAGCATCTAACCAGAAGTGCAAATAGAAGAGGGCAGAAAATGAACAAGTATTTACAAGTAATAAGTATATGCATATTACAAGTGGAATGTATAGATGTGCAATGAAGGCAAATGCAGTACAAATAGCAATACAAAATGTACAATTAAGGCAAATAGAGAAAGACAGAAAATGTACAAACATTAAGTATAGTGTATTGAATTGAATTGAAGGAGTAAGGTAGCATGTAGAGATCGCAACCATGAGATACCCGAGGTAGGCATGCATATGTAACAACTGTAAAAATACAAGCACAATGGCAGTTCTAGATGTGCAAAGAGGCAAATTGAATGTGCAAGGTGCATGTGCAACTGAAAGCAGGGATAGAAAGCTTCCATTATCAGACTTTGCAAGGCAGTGTCAGAGTAGTACAAAGGGAGTAGTGCAACAAGGTCCCTGAGAGGGGGGACGGTATGGTTAGTGATGGGTCACAGAGTTCTCTGGGTCACAGAGATCAGCAGGGTTACAGTAGATAGAAATTGTTCCTGAGCCTGCTGGTGCGAGAACAGAGAGACCTGTACCGCCTGCCTGACGGTAGGAAGGCAAACCATTTGTGGCATGGATGTGAAATGTCCCTGATGATCTTGCGTGCCCTGTGCAGACATCGCTTGCGCTGGAGGTCTACGATGGCAGGAAGCTGGGCACCTGGGCTGGGCGGTTTTAGCAGCCGCTAAACCACACTGTGGCGCAGTTAGTCAGAATGCTCTCGACAGTGCAGCGGTAAAAGTTTAGTAAAAAAAAAAGGACTGCTGGTCCCTTTCACCCCAGTCACCCACTGTTTAAAAACATCATAAAAACAGGCAGTGCAGGTTAATCCTGACCCAATACTCCTGCCCCCTGAAGAGTTTCTTCCCTCATCAGACTCAGAACACTACGCTCACCACAACAAACCAGCTCCAAACTGTTAACTAACAAGCGGCACCATATTGTCTGTGAACTTTACATAGATATGGTGTGTTCCCTATATGTTGTCTAGCAGCACCATATCAGATTGTCACTATGTCTAAGTGTGGTAAGGTGATTCTGATCCTGCACTCAAGCACCAATTGGTGTGTTGTAACTTATAGCGCAGCGGCTGACTTTAAACTGCACTGACTTAACTGCTTCATTTAAAGCAAATTGGTACAGTAACTATCTAGCGAAATCAGGAAACATTGCAGCTATTGTTGTAAGCAACTAGCTGGCTTACTTCTCTTTTGTAATATGGTTGGGCCTGGCTAGATAGGACGTGTTTACTTCATTAAAAGTCAAAAATACTCCTCCATTTGGAGCCATGCCTGTTAGTAATGTGATTAACTAAAATCAAATGATGATACATACTTTTCTCAGTAGGGTCAATAACATCAAATGATTTGGTCACTCCCACTGAGGCCAACTTTGAATGGTTGTTCTACCAGGCTTATGGCGGTATGCGCAATAATGTGAAATAGCCTGGAGGTGAGGTTTGATCTAAGCTCATGTTATCACACAGTGAAATTTAACAAAATGTATCATTCGCACAGTAAACCCAATACAACTTTTTTAACCATTTATTGCATTATAATATTATCACAATGACACTGCTAGTGTCATGATTGAATTAATAAAAACAGTAGAATGGAAAAAAAAAGACAATGCTAACACATGCCAGGAGGCAAAGTAGTAGTGAGCAGCAGTTTTTTATGTTCATGCTAAAGGACTCAAAAACTTATTTATAAAGGTCCATTCATTGTCGCAGAACATTGATCTCCCCAAAGTAAACAAGCTAATATTGCTGATGCTGAAAATTCCTCAACATCATTATAGAAAAAAACAAGATACTGTACCAGCGGCAATACACTACCATTAACCAGCCACAGCCCTCCATTACTGCAGTTCCAAATTAGCTAAACTGACAATCATTTTGAATCATGTTCTGAGGCCAGCTCAATGTAACAGCTGAGCTTTGGATACTGAAATTCAGACTTTAATATCCAGGCACATGCTAGCTTAAAACTACAACCGTACAGTAGCTAGGTATCTAGAATAAACCATTGACACATTTTAAAGCCCCCACATTATATCAGAAGCAGAAGTTTCTACTTGCAAAATGTCTGTACTAAAGTGAAAATGTCACACTGTGAAGCTAGCTAGCAATCTAGTAGCTACAGTGTCTTGATAATGTCAACGAGGCAGCAAGGTTAATTGTCCAGACACATCTCTTTTCCATAAAATATGTTTTAAATTTCAAACTAGTTTTTATTGGAAAGGCAGATCATGTTTTTAGCAAAAACAAGTTTTCAGTGTGAGAACACAGACTCCTAGTCAATCATCCATATGCTAATTATGTCACTTTCTTGTATTTTGCACACTTCACCAGTGGACATTCAAAAAGGCAAAAGCTCACACCCAGGAGGAGTTCAATTGCAAAATGATTCCACTTTCACCTAATGTACAGTATTACTTTAAGTAGTACGTGTTTATTTCTACAAAAAATACATACTACATAACACACACATATACAATTCTCCTAGCGAAATGAATGGTTTCAGTTTGAATTTCAGATACCATTTTGCACAGTACTGTACATGAAGACTACATGAAGACTACTTGGATGGCAGGGCTAGAATATGTAATCCCTTCACCGAAGAAGCACGAGTGTTGTACAGGCTGTGGTGGTTCACTGAATAGTAGAATAGCGGTGCTAATGAACGTTGCAATTACTGTAAAGCAAGGACTACAAAACGTATATTGATTGGCATCCCTTATCCATAACAATATTATAGTAATCCAGATTAGCAACAGTTTTCGCCAGAAGGAGCGGCCAAGGAATAATGGGCATAGAAGGCTATTGGTACTCATAAAACAAGGTACCCCACTAATTGAATGCTGGATCATGAATAATGACCAGATACTTTGGATGTTGAGCTCGGCCTAGCTATCCGCTTCATCCTGGGTGTCCCTGTACACACTAAATACCACGCTAAATTAGCTAAAGTAAGACTTTAGATCTCCTGGGGTTGTAGTCCTTTAGTGACACATCAACCAGCATGTCCATAGTGTCTGAGGCACAGAAGAGGAACAGAAATTCACAACATTCCCTATATAAGAAAGGGACGCTGTTAATATTACCATACACTTATGAATTAAACCGGATAGATGCCGACAGGCAAATCGGTGCATAATTTTACATACTTGCTGTAATTTGATTCTGGACATGCTTAAGGAAAAGCCACTGCAGGTCACTTGAATGGGACCCCGATTGGGGCTCAGAAGCGTATGCCGGGCATGGTGTCAGTTGCACAAGTACAGTGATATGACAAAGTATTGCCCCCCTTCAGATTTTCTGGAATTTTGCAGATTTCTCTGTTTTTCATTTAATGTTTTCTGATCTTTTTTCAAAATGCAAAGTTAACAAACTTACCATCATTGAAGGAACCATGAATTTTGCTCGGCTTCAAAGAATTCTGAGGGGCGTTGTCATCTCAGGTGTCTGTTAGATAAAGCCAAAGCGCTCCAGGTGCATGCAGAAATACAATAATCCACAGTAGACAAGACAGTCTATACCAGAATGCCTGAAAAGCACAACAAGTTATGTTTTGGAATTACCTAGTTAGTTTTCAGACCTATATGCAATTAAGTTGTTGTGGCAGGACCTTTAAAGAGCAGTTTGCTCTCAGTAACCCACAAATGCCATTGAGTTAAAGCAGCTCTGTATGGAAGAGTGGGCCAAAGTTCCTTCTACAGCGATCACCAGAGACTGATCAACAACTAAAGTAAGATCTTTACTGCAGTCATTGCGGCTAAAGGTGGCAAAACCAGTTACTGAGTTTACAGGGTCAATCTCTTTTCACAAGGGGACTTTAGGTTTGGTTATAAGTTTGTTCATCAAATAGATTTTCACCTTGGCTCCCAGTCTCTCTGTTTGGAGAAATTATTTTGGACCAAGTCGAAATTCTAACAGGTGCTTGTGAGATGTACAAAGGAGCGTAGACATCGACTGGGCAAACAGCTGTTCCATGTGTCTTGGCACTATTTTGAAAGAAGACAGCAGATTATTTACAGCATTACTTACAGCAGATTACTTTACCAGGCGCAAACTCCTGCAAGGTTGGCGGATGTCATTGTTCTCCCGCACAGATTTAGAATTCAGTTTAGGAGGATCCTGGGAAGCTACATTCCCCAGAAAGCCTGACTCATCTTGATTGGATAGCATGTGGAGAGACATACAGCGGGATCGTGACAAAAAGTTACACTTGCAAAACATTCCAGCATATGCATAGAAACACTTGCAGTAAGCCGCAGGAGATAATATGATTAAAAACATAAAAGTGCAATTGTCATGTCTGTAATTATGTAATCATTGTGGAAAAATGCAGGAATGCTTTTCCTCACTACAGTCAAGAGACAAAACTTTCAGGCAACAAAGTTAATAAAGAACGCTTTACATATGTATGTCTGTAGACTGTATTAGTACAGTACCTTTCATAGCGCTAGAAGCCAAACACTTCAAAAAATGGATGTCCTTTCAAGACATTCATTTCTCCATCTCCAGTGTCACTGAATCTTGGTGACCTAATAATGTAAACTAATACTACAACTATGAAGATGTCTTTGTCAAGTTGCCCACGTAGTCTTTAGGAAGACACACAGCACTCTTCTGCTTTATACCCGTTAGACAACGTCTATAGAGTCCTGCTAAAATGGCATGATAATCTGGCCAGGGCACAGCATACCTTCAACATGTACACAATACTCCTGCTGCAGTATTTAGGAAAGAATGGCATTCCCCTGCTTATCTGCTAACCAAAGCCCTCAATGTTCTGGCCGTCTAATGCGCTGTGCTTTCCACCCTGAAGATGATCAAAGTGCTATTTTTCTAAATTTCAAGCTTTTTAACTTCAACAGTCTTAAGAGGGATGAGGCAGATCAAACTAAAGCGATGAAAGAGAGAGAGAGAGATAGAGGGAGAGAGAGATAGAGGGAGACGGGGGGGGGGGCAAAAAAGCCACTTTGTAGTGTCTTCCCTTTGTTTTCCGTATACTAACTCTCCTCACTGCACTGTGCCACCAGATAGGTCAGCTCTATTACCAAGCCGCCAGCCCACAAAAATATAAAACAAATTGAATCGCACACCCAATACCCATCACAATTACGCCAGGCACAATAACTAAATTAGCAATTCAACACAATAATTGGAAATGCGGCTTGCCCGGACCCGCAGGCATCCCTGGAGGGCCCGGCTGATCTGTAGAGGCACGTCAAGCCCGCTAATTCCACAGCTAATTACTGACGCACGGCAGAATGAAGTTGTTTGTCTCCCAAATACCATTTCCAGTCGCAAGACAGTGAAGAGAATCGTGCTGAGATAGACAGAAAAGAAAAGAAAAACCAAAGAATTGACATGGAAGGAAATGTGTGGTCACATTTTTTTCTGTTTTGTTTTGAAATTGCAATAATGCATTTTTTGTGTAAAGATAGGATCAAAGAGGTGTGTCCTTTTTGAAAGATGCAGAGACAATGGGTGACAGAATATCTTAGTTATCAGTTAACACTGAATTTGAATATAGCCGGTCGTTTACACAGTCAACATGCAATCTTCATATTTAGTTATGTAAAACACATTAACACATATTCAAACTCTACCCAGATTTATATGCATTTTGAAGTATCCTTTCTTTATAACTAATACACTTTTAATCTGACTCAATAAAAAGGACATCAAAGGAAACATAATTGCACTCAGCCAATATAATTGCACATTCAATAGAAAAGTTGTATATTTACATTAACCAAAACACCTCATAGTAAACTTAAACACTGTACTGCATTTTATGTAAATATGCAGATGAACTATTACAGAGGGGGGGGGTGAGGAAGGAAAGATAGAGGAAGAGAAAAGGAAACACAAAATCTGACATGGGAGATGATCCAGCCGTATAGATGTAGGAATTAGTGGCCAAATTGACCAAGCAGTCATATCAACACTGTCCCTGCCAATCAGGAGGGTGTTGAACGTTAATGAAGAGAGCAATCACAAACCATCCAGCCTTCTTCCAAACAAGGATCCCCGTATGGTTCGGCCGAGTGACGGATTGAACGTTAATTTGGATCTGCACTCGTCATGGCATAATCCCCTATCTCTATGTGTCTTCTCAGCATCTTGACGTGAGCCAATGTACATTAACAGTACCCCCGTCTGGGGCGCTTTCAGGCGATGTTCCACCAGCGCATTAAGTTAGCAGAGCTAAGACTAGTCGAAAGACATTCCATCTGAACATATGCAGTAGATGTTAGATGTGCTAAGGGTTAGGGTTTAGAACAAAATGATAGCCTAATCTGATTGCTTTTGGGGGGTGAGTTGTGCACTTTAAAGATATAAACAAACATTATAAATGTGACCCCAAAATGTCTTTGCTGTACAGGCGAGATTAGAAATGAAGTCACAGCGAGACATATAGGCCAACAGTGTACACACACACACACACCCACACACACACTACCACCACACTGAAGCTCACTGTATAGGCTCAAGGACAAGCACTGCATCTGCATTCCGTGGAGAGCAGATGGACACACCAGCTCACTAACAATGCACACACATGTCAAACCTAGCAATACGAATGGGGACATCAACAATATTTCCCTAAATTACTCATCCTAACCCTAATCTTGTACATCCTACCACTAATCTTGTAGATCCTAACACTAATCTGGTACACCCTAACACTAATCTTTGAGATCATTTTACATCTTTGCTACCCGCCAACACACACCCATACACCCGACAAACACACATGCAGGCCTGGCCAGCATTTGCCCTCTCTCTGCTTGCCCCCTTCAGTCATCGGAGGGCAGATTGGAGATTGTAACTAGAGGGAGAGAGAGAGAGCGAGAGAGGGAAAAAGACAGACAGACAGAAAGAGAATCCAATCAAGGCACTCCTGCGCGGGCCAGGGGTATAATTTCAGCTTCATATGTTTCCCCTGCCTTGACAGTACTTGAAAAACAATGACAGTGACCCAGTTGCAGGATTCCAATTAGTATTAGATACAGTATGCAACAGTTGAGATTAGAATGCAGTCGCTGGCTCTCTGGAAGAGGCCAGGGCTCTCTGATTACCAGCGGAGCACAAGTGTGAGGCCGTGATAAAGAGCAGGGGAAAGGGAGAGGTAGATAAGGCCTCGCCTGGGCCACAGCTGCGCATCATTCTTTTCCTCTGTCTCTCCGTCCATCTTTCTGCATGTCTGTCTGTGTGTCAGTCCACCACGCCTGTCTGCTAGCCCGGGGAATATTTCTAAATACCTCAACTCGTTCTCAGCAGGCTGAGTTATTTTAATCAGGGAGGGGTGTGAAGGGGACAGTTAGGTGCGAGGGCATGTTTTCCAGTGGATGAAGGTAGATGAGTCTGAGACTGCATGTTCCCGGAAAACAGTGTCAGTCTGGTTGATTTGTCTGTCCGTGCAGTCTGTCCATCTGTCTGGTTGTTTGTCTGTCTGTGCAGTCTGTCCATCTGTCTGGTTGTTTGTCTGTCTGTGCAGTCTGTCCATCTGTCTGGTTGATTTGTCTGTCCGTGCAGTCTGTCCATCTGTCTGGTTGTTTGTCTGTCTGTGCAGTCTGTCCATCTGTCTGGTTGATTTGTCTGTCTGTGCAGTCTGTCCATCTGTCTGGTTGTTTGTCTGTCCGTGCAGTATGTCCATCTGTCTGGTTGTTTGTCTGTCTGTGCAGTCTGTCCATCTGTCTGGTTGTTTGTCTGTCTGTGCAGTCTGTCCATCTGTCTGGTTGATTTGTCTGTCCGTGCAGTCTGTCCATCTGTCTGGTTGTTTGTCTGTCCGTGCAGTCTGTCCATCTGTCTGGTTGTTTGTCTGTCCTTGCAGTCTGTCCATCTGTCTGGTTGATATGTCTGTCTGTACGGTCTGTCTATCTGACTAGTTGGTCTGTTTGTTTGTCGGTACAGTCTGTCCCATCTAACTGGTTGGTCTGTTTGTCTGTCTGTACGCCCTGTCTATCTGACTGGTTGGTCTGTTTGTCTGTCTGTACGGTCCATCTATCTGACTGGTTGGTCTGTTTGTCTGTGTGTACGGTCTGTCTATCTGACTGGTTGGTCTGTTTGTCTGTCTGTACGGTCTGTCTGTCTGACTGGTTGGTCTGTTTATCTGTCTGTCTGTACAGTCTGTCTATCTGACTAGTTGGTCTGTTTGTTTGTCTGTCTGTACAGTCTGTCTATCTTTCTGGTTGGTCCAGCTATCAGTACAATCTGTGTATGTCTTTCTCTACACTGCATTTCAGTGGAGGATTTCTAGGTGTACACTTTGCTGCTGTTTCTCTGTCTGTTTGTCTGCCATGTTGTTTGTCTGTTTGTATTTAGGTCTGCATGTGAATCTACATAGTTTATGCCATACAATACTATTCCTTTGGAAAGCATTCAGACCCTTTTATTTAGTACTTTGTTTGTCTTCTTGGGAATGCCTCTTTTATTTGTGCACTTTCTCACATTCTTCCTTGTAGATCCTCTTTAAGCTCTGTGAGACTGGATGGTCTCTTCCAGTCTACCCACAGATGTTCAATAGGGTTCAAGTCCAGGTTTTGGCTGGGCCACTCAACGACAATCACAGACTTGTCTCGTAGCCAGTTGGCTGAGGTCCTGTGCACTCTGGATCAAGTTTTCTCCAAGGATCTCTCTGTATTTTGCTCCATCCATCCTTTCCATAATTCTGACCAGCCCCCCAGTCCCTGCCGCTGAGAAACATCCCAATTGCATGATACTCCCACCATCCTGCTTCACCGTAGATATGGTATTAGCCAGTTCATGACCGGTACCTTGTTTATGCTTGATATTCACTTGGATTTCAGGAATATAGTTCGGTTTTGGTCTAATCAACCAGAGAATCCATTTCCTCATGCTTCCATAAAGTCCTGATTGATGGAGTGCTGCAGAGATGGTTGTCCTTCTTCTCCCATCTCTGAAGAGAAACTCTGACGCTCTGTCCAAGTGCACATCTGGTTCTTGGTCACCTCCCTGACCAAGGCGCTTCTTGCCCAGTTACTTAGTTTGGGTGAATGGCCAGCTGTCTGTCTGTACGCTCTGTCTGTCTGACTGGCGGGTCTGTGTGTCTGTTCCAAACATGACATGTGCCTTTTTAAATCACGTCCAATCGATTGAATTTGCCACAGGTGGACTCCAATCAAGTTCTAGTGACATAACACTCCAACATGTAAAGAAAGTGAAGGGGTCTGAGTAATCTCTGAAGGCACAGTAAGTAAATAAACATAACAATGTTGCAGTTAATTCACCACATACAGGTGAGGCCTGCAGCTCAATAGGAAAATGTCCTCCAAATAATGCTGTCTGACTCTAGGTCACGCATGCAGTCTTAGAATACATCTTTATGTATTTTACATCTATAGAAATAATATAAAGGGCCATACCATATGGGTTTCCATTTACCAAACATGCTTTCAGACTGTGGAAAACTCAAATAAAGCTCTTCAGCTCTTGTGACAAAAGGATAATGTCCTCCTTGCGCTGTCAGGTGCTCTCTTGGAGATGATCGATACCCGAGCGTACGATTGCCATTTAACAGATATACACCATTAACTGTATTACTACGCCAAATCAAATCGGAGGTTCTTTTTAAAGGCCAGTAAGTAAATTAAAGTGTCTCTCAGGAGCTTGATCTTCTGTGCCCTTTAAATACGAGGAAAATACCACAGGCAGCAGGCATGCAAGGTGGCTGGCTGACTGTGAGGCAAGCAGGTAGACAGACAGGCAGTGTAGACACACGTTCCATATCCTGTTACTGCTGTAGACACTAAAGACAGTGACAAACAGACAAGGTATAGCTCGTATATGGCTTCATGTATTTAATTTGCGTGTTTACCGAATTTCTATATAAACAACGCCACAGTAAACATGTGTAGTCCCATGAATAATGGGACTACAAACAAACAAACTAACTAAGAACCAACATATAGTATGTACAGGGATAGTAATAACATCAGGACTGTGCATCATGGTAGCAGTACAGTTTTGGAAAATAAAACAGTCATAATTGGAGAAGCAGTACAATAAAATCAGACTGTACATCTAGAAGAACAGCATATTATGCCCACAAGAAAAACACTTTAGGCCCGAGTTCTGTGTACTTAAACATTATAATATAATTTCAGAAATATTGTTAAATTGGCTTAATCTAATCACCTAATCATGGTAAGGGCTTGTTCAATGCCAGGTGTTCTTTATGTTTACCACTCTGTCTGCATTATTAAGCAGAACTTATAGCACATTCATGTCATTTTTTAAAAATGTTTTCTAAATGCTTTATGAATGGGAAAATTGTCTTTACAGACATACATTTTATACATTGACTTGGGTGTTATAGATCAGAGTGGCAAAGGGAACAGATAATTACCATGAAGTGCTTAACTAAAAATGCTTTATGATTGGGAAAATAGATATTTTTTCTTCATATTTGTGACTGCTAGGAATACAAATATAGAGAATTCCTTGACACATTTTAAATTAGGTCTAGTTGTGGCTGAAAAAGGATTAGATTGTGAACTGCATTTGCTTAAACGCTACGAGGTAGATGCGCGTATACTGTTCTCATACTGTCGAGTGAAGGCCCTGTGTACTGTGAGGTTTGGGTCTAGAAAGCCTTCTTTCTTGCTCAGAACATCCAATCATCTGTTCTAAACATGTCTTCTCTAATGCCGCCTGCAGCTTGATCTACTTTTTGTGTGCACGTGAAACAAATAGTTGTTGGCCGAGTCACAGGACCGCATATGAGTACTACCAGTAATCCTGTTGAAAAAATAATTGCTGCCAGCTGTTCAGACAAATGATCAAATTGAACAAGTCACTCAAAAAAAAAGAATCATGACTATCGAGTGAGTGAAAAGATATGTTAAAAAATAATGACATTTTTGTAAACTGCACATCAGTAACCCTCACTCTTCAGAATCTGCCAGTATCAGGCAATTCCACATTGAATTGAAGGGGGTCGTGAAATTCTATGTTTTATCAAAGTGAGGAGTTCCAGTAATGACAACCTTCATGATTTATAATTTATTTAGATTGTTTTATATCTATGCTGACATTCTTTAAAAGTCAAAATCAAATTGCTAAATGATCCTTCTAATGTATCATAATGTATAGGATCTATTGTAATGTAATTGCGCTGTGTGTTAGCCAAGTGTAAATCGGAAATAAAGGGAAACCATTTATGCAGGTTAATGTTAGATAGTTACAAAACGTGAAAGATTAATCCATGGGACAGGGGAAAGTTACTGAACATTACATGTAGATTTTTCAGTGTCAATAAAACCATTTGGGCAGGCACCGCTAATGTATGTATGACAGCACCAAAGGGGGCTAAAAGCTAAGTAGAACTCACAGAATGCACTGCAGTTGAGGCTCTGCTAAGGAATTCCGTCATCCAGCCAAACCCCTTGAGCTTGTGCCAACCAGATGGAGCCAATTGCGTGCCACCAGAGAAAATCAACAAGGGCTGCCGTCTGACTATCCCCCTTCAGCAGTATTGCAGGGAATGAGGCTGGAACAGCTGCATTAGGAAGGTGCCTTACTCATCCAAAACAACAATACAATGAGAGAGTGACCTCATGCTTTATAACATCAAGCTTCTTTTGCAAAATGTAATTTGCAAACTAATATGATATAATGCCATGATGTTCTACAATGATAGACATCGCACTGTATACATGCAAGCCAGTCACCTGCACTGCAAGTCAAGAGACACCCTTTGCCAAATAACCTTCAAGGAATATCCAACAAATTACTGACCTAATTTCAATAAATACACATATTTAAATAACATGCTAACTTCACTGATTTTCAGCTAACAGTGGCTAAAGATAAAGTTTGTAATGGCTGTTCTAAGAAAACATGTGTAGTCTGAACCACAGACTACACATTCTCCTGACACATACTACTTTTCAGGGTGCGGAACAACCCAACATCAAAATAGTGCAATTTTCCTTTAATTGAACCTACACTGTGTCCATCTGGGATGAGCTGTGTTCTGGTAAGAATCCAGCGTGTCTCGCTTTTGCAGCAGTGATGGGAAAGATGTACATTCCGTACTTTCACAAACTCCTGACAGACACAGAGTACATGCTTTACAAAAACACACATACCAACAAATACGGTCTTTGCACAATGTTTCTCTATTTAATAAATGTCCTTGAAAGCTCAAAATTCACATCCAAAGTGTGCATCTGAGAAGAAGGTTTGTGTAGGAGTCATCTATAGTTTTGTCTGGCAAGTCGTTGAAAAGTGCCACTAGATGGCGATGTTAGACGTGTGTGTTTCAGCGAGAGATAGGTCTCCATGTAGATGTGTTGGCGTGTGAAACAGAGATATAACCCAAGGGGTGATACTGGATGGCACCTATACATCTGTTTTTTTTAACTGTTGGAGAACATAACTTGCATCATGAGATTAATGCAGCCGTTGTACGCATCAGAACCCAAAGTATAAGCTTGTTTTACACCAATTTGTGTATTACAAAAAATACACAAAAAACAAACAAACGTAGCTTCAATTTTATTTTTAAACTCAAATGTAGATATCAAGCTGAACAGTCCGCACGTCCACAGCTCTCTCTATGGAATGACAACGTTACGTCAGCACTTTAGCACGAGCTCCAGCATCAGCAAAGCATCATCGAGCCCATCTCCATATTGAAGTAGTACAATTCAGTATAATTCATTGGCTGATCCCTCCTGACGTGATGTACGTCATTTATTTCAAGCCGTTCATTGTGGCAGCACCTTCAGAGTTATCCCTTTTTCTCTGCACACATCAATGGACCACTGTCATGAGTTATTGGGAAGGCTTGATTTTCTGGGATGGATATTAAAAAGAATCCTGAGACCAGACTTGGCCTCACATCCGCTGCACTGAATTTACATGTATGTACATGCTGTTGCTTTATCCAGTATGGCTGATCATTTGGGGGGGCTTATATTCTTTCCTCTTGAATTCTCCCTCCCTTTGTCTTTTTTCTCTCCCGCCTCCTCTCCCCTCCCTCTGCATCACAAGGGTCAGCTCAAGGGCTATGCACAATCATCACACACACACACACACACACACAAAGCAGTAGCTGTGACTCTTCCTCTCTCTAATATAGACACGTGTGTATCAGGGGGCACGCTGATGCGCTCCATGTACATCAAATCCAGGAACCATTATGGTTTTGCTTTACATAATAGCCCCTCACATCCACATACCTCCCTCAGCTAGCCCAACACGCAGCCATGCACAGTCAGCTACACACCACAGCATGTCCCCCGCTCTGTGACAGAGACATAGCCAGGACCTTGTAGGAGGCAGACAGACAGGTAGACATACTAGAGACAGACAGGCAGGAGACTCAGACAGCCTGTCAGAGAGCAGATAGACTAGCCAGAAGCGCCGTCCCCAGTCTAATCCCCAATCCTTATTTGAGATGCAGGGCCAGGGTCAAGGATTACAATACTCTCTGATTATCAAATAATGCATGCATTCTTATTCCAATGGAACGCCAAGCTCCCCTCGCACCCAGAATACCCAACGAGAGAGGGAGACAGAGAGAGAGAATGAGGGCAGAATGATGACAGAAGAGAGTGAGGAAGGAGAGAAAATGGGGGAGAGTGAGGGCGGAGAGAAAATGGGGGAGAGTGAGGGCGGAGAGAAAATGGGGGAGACTGAGGGCGGAGAGAAAATGGGGGAGAGTGAGGGCGGAGAGAAAATGG
>JACXGI010013835.1:0-11143 GCA_016801175.1 Esox masquinongy | reverse complement strand
CAGCTTGGAATCAGGCATATACAGTGTGCACATACACAGAGGAGTTGACAGATGATTAAAACAATATCGACCAATCTACAATTGACTTGTTGTAGCAATATATATGATATCCGTGTCCACCCTCCTTGACACGATAACACACATACAGACTGCCAGGTAAAACAACATAAAATACATTGTTCTCACCTCGGTAGCACATGGTTAGCCAGAGAAGCTCCAGAACCTGACCCCCAAACTCACACACATCCAAGCCCAGCATGGTGGCTGCGGCTGGGGCGAGACACGCTCGAGATGCTGGCTGACCACCAGGATCCTCCACAGGTAGTGGGAAAGTAACCCGCACAAAAAGGGTTAAATGTATACAGCGCCAAAGTGTCTATAAACAAAGAGATGGTTCAGGCAAGCATAATTTCTCCCCAAAACACGGGGAGGTGGAGAGAGCGAGAAAGAGCAAGAGAACAGATATCGGGAGAATCCTTGGGTGTGGATGGGGATGAAGGGGACGGAACGTGCGTGAGAGTGAGCGAGGCGGAGGAAAGGAGGGAGAGAGAGCGCGAGAGACTGAGGGGCGTCTTTGCCGGCTCCCTACTACACGTGTGAGCTAGCACGGTAGCGGAGAGAACGATGATGTCATTTAGTTAAATGCAAAGTATTCTATGCGTTTGTGTTGAGAAATGCTAAACGCTTAAATTTGTGAAAATGCTGGGTAGTTCGCTAATGATGGCAACATAAATGCTCGTTGCTGTTTGTATTTAGAAAGAGTTGCTAACATGAGATGCCAGTAGAAGCACGCCCTGTCTGCAGCAGTGCGCGGTGTGGATGGTATTCCGATGTGCAGACGCTAGCTATCGATTCTCAAACAGAAATAGCTAACCCCTCTGTCTTCTCTTCTCGCCCTTTTCCCCCTCCCTCCCCACTCCCACTTTCAGTCACAAGTCCAGACACTGCAATGAGCTCATCTCCTCCTCCCCCCATCCCTTCCTTGAATTCAAGTCGTTTTTTTCTCTCTTGCCCTCTCTCGCTCCGTTTCTCAGGCTCTTTCAGTGCTTTCTCTGTACACAAACCACGATCTCACCCCTCCCTCACTATCTGTTTTCAGTCCTTCCGTCCGTCTTAATCATGGGTTATCCAAATGAATAAATAAACTCAACAGATACAATCAATGCACACCCCTATTTCTCCTCACTCTTTTGCCAATTTACGTTCATTAATTCTCTGTTCGTGTCCCTCTCCAACATCTGTCACCAATTAATTTTCCTGTCACACCTCTTGTCTTTCACTCCTTTCAATTCTCTTTTACATCCTTTTATTAGAGAATACTCATTCAACATTTTCTTTCCCTTTTAATATTTAATTTTCTTACTCCTTTGCAGCAGAAAGCATAATATAAAAAGGGAGTTTCCCTCTCCCTTCAAACACACACACACACACACATGTTCGCTTGCTAACCTGCCATTCAGGGGATATCCACCTACTGGTGGATAAGAACTACATCATGAAGAGGTGCATTTTGTATGAAGCAGCAATATACAGTGGATAAAAAACAATTGGATAATTTAGCTGGTGAATAATGAAAAAGAAAACTGTCAATGTCTTGACTGCATTGGTGTGCACAACTAACACTTTGTGGAAGCCCTTTTTGCTTGGATTAACAAAGTAAAAGTCTGTTTGGATAGGTCTCAACCTAGCACCCTTGGATTGAACATTTTTAATCTCTGACTGGGTAATTCCAGGACAACTTCATATTAGCAAGCCATTCCCCTATAAATGTTTCTGTGTGCTTGGGATTGTTGTCATGTTGACAGGTGAAATTCTTCTTAAACTTTGTCTTTCTGAAGGGGGAAGCAGGGTTTGAACCATTGTCCTCCCAAATCTGACCAGAGCCCCTATCCCTTCTGAAGAGAAACAGCCCCATTGTCCTTCCAAATCTGACCAGAGCCCCTATCCCTTCTGAAGAGAAACAGCCCCATTGCATGATACTGCCGCCACCATGCTTGACAGTAGATCCTTTGGGTGATAAGCTGTGTTGGGTTTAAATATTTTGGGGAATTAAGGCCAAAAAGTTGTCCGTGTCTAAATAAATAGTGATGGTAAGGAATAGTGGTAGATAATGGTGGTATGTCATAGTGGTAGTCCCATGTACTTTTTTGTGGCACTGATGCACCAGCACCATTCCATCTTTGGTCAAGTGTCCATAGTTTGAGTACAATATACAACTATTGTGTGTGTGTCCTTGAGTGTTTATTAAACATCAGCTCAATTGTATTTGGCTCTTACTCAAGCATGTAGTTGTGTCTGAAGTACTGATAAATACACCAAAGCATGTGTGTACGTGTGTGTGTGTGTGTGTGTGGATATGTAGTACTATACTTGTAAGAACAAGAAATCTAGTACAGTAATCCACTGTAAATTTGGCAAAGTGATGACATTTTGCTGGTCTTCACTTTTAAACAAAACTATTTTAAGTTAAGGGATAAGGTTGGGGTTTTAGGGTTAATGGTGAGATACAGGTTGGGGTTTTAGAGTTAATGGTGAGATACAGGTTGGGGTTTTAGGGTTAATGGTGAGATACAGGTTGGGGTTTTAGGGTTAATGGTGAGATACAGGTTGGGGTTTTAGGGTTAATGGTGAGATACAGTTTGGGGTTTTAGGGTTAATGGTGAGATGCAGGTTGGGGTTTTAAAAATAAGGTGAGATATATTTTGGGGCTTTAGGGTAAATTGTGAGATATAGGTTGGGGTAAACCGTCACAGTAAAGTAAAACAAGCTTCTGTGTTTGTGTGGATGTACTTTTTAGGTCATAATATATGCATTCTTATGAACAGGAAGGACCCGATCAGTACAACTCTGACATGCTTTACAAACATAACCATGGAAACTAACAACTCACTAACCACAAATCAATGATCAGATCATAGCAATGCTCACACTAAACACTAACACTAACCACTAACACTAACAACAGATCTAGGCTAAGAGACATTTTGTAGATTGTAGTCTACAACATAACTATTAAACGCAATGTTCAAGGAGATCAAAGTGATATGTAACAGAAAATATCTTTAAAAGTTGTTTTTTATATATGTTTTAGGCATGTCCTATCTATTGAATAGAGACAGTGAGACACAAGAGGAGACAGTTTAGCTGAAAAAGCACGGGACGGACTCACTAGGCAACAATTACCATTAAATGTTAAGCATGCCATAACATGCTTTAAAATGAGTCATGTCCCAACAGTAAGACACTATAACTTAAGGGCTTCAGTTCCTCAGTGTCCACTTGACCAATGAACTAACATCTTACACATGCCCAGGCAGTTGCAAAGAGAGGATGTCAGCTCTCCTCTCCACTCAGGAGGCTAAAAATATTTGGCTTTTTAGGCCCTCAGATCCTCAAAACGTTCTAGAGTAGTACCATTGACAACATATCAAGACATCCTCCCTGCTTTGTCCTCAGCCTGTTCGCTACACTACCAGAGGGCAGGCAGAATCACGGCTTCAGGTCTGCAGTGGACAGGACTTTGCACAGCTTCTACCCCCAAGCTTTAAGACTGTTAGGCAATACATTGATTATCAAATGGCTGCCCAGCTTCCTGCCTTCGTCTCTCGAACCCTCTGTGTAGTACTGTCTACAGACACACCATCCACACAAACTCACACGCCAACTCACACGCCAACACACCTTTTGACTCGGCTGCCCTGAGAACGCACAGGGCTGCTAGAAACCTGGATCAACGTGGACACCATTCTTGTTGGTCCTGTTTCACTTGACATATTCACCCTTCCAGCTGCCTACTGGACCCTGATCCAATAAACTAGAGAAGGAGCTGCATCCTGTACTTGGCCCAGTTGAATATGATAAACGCCTTCCTGCCCTCCGGATGTAAACCAAGTCTTGATAATAAACTAGAAATAAAATAAAGCTAATTCATATTTTTAAACAACACAATCAATTGATAATTTAGGAGTAAGACACAAAACAACCCTTCATATAGTAAACCATAGCAAATCTAACAAAGATCATTTTGACAGCCCTCTTCATATTTCTTGACAATGGAAGATTTTTACTCATGTTTCTAGGCTACCAGTGTCCGGTCCAAAGAGATCTCTATGTAATGAAGCCAGTAATCATGTTAATAAAGAGAACTTGAGTGAATTCTTTGTTTACAGGCCATCTAAATTATGTGCTTCTATAGTGAAAGTCAGATGAGACAGAGGTCCTCCAACACCCCCAGGCATCTCACAATAAAGCAGGCCTTAAGACACACCTCTGTCGGTTGCCCTGCCCTTCCCGTTAATCAAATTATACTGTACATTATGATATAATAATATGTATTATCATTTTAGTTTACTGTATTATCATTATAGTTTAATGTATATATAATTTCATTTTTATCTGATAGAAAATAATAATATTAAATAAATAAAAACTTTTTCATGCACTTTGAGATTATTCCTTTATAAGGAAAAGTGCTTTACAAAAGCAATATATTCTTATTAGCTCTGGACTAGCACACAGATTGACATATCCAAGGGCTCGATGATTATCTGACTCATTGAATCAGGTGTATGATAGCTCTGCAACACATCAAAGACATGGGACGGCTGGGGGACCCCGACCAGGGGTTTGAGGACACCACAGATAGGATCTATTCAGTGTTGGTCAAACAGTGGATGCTTATTTTCTATTCTTCCTGTTCCGCCCACACAAGTGTTTAGTGACACTGTGAAACCGTTGACAGAGTGCTAATCTACTCTGACTAGTAGTGCAACCAACTCCAGTTCAGCAGGAAATAAAAGATCATTTCATCATTCGAGATCAACAAACTGCAGTTTCCACATGTGCAGACATCAACATCTACTGTTAGGAGGGTAATAGTTTTGTGACAATAGCTTTATGTCATTCATCTGTTTAGAACAGAGGTGTCAAACGGTTCCACAGAGAGCCAAGTGTCTGCAGGTTTTTGCTCTCACCTTGTGCTTGATTGGTAAATTAGGTCACTAATTAGTTAAGCTCTTCCTTCACCTGGTTCTAATTGGTGTCAGTTGGGCACCAACTGAAAGGAAAAAACAAAAACCAACACACACAGTCGGCCCTTCATGGAACCAGTTTGACACTTCGGATGTAGAAAAAGCTCACTAAGCAGCACCAATTAAGGGCGTCATTAAAATACAGAGAAATATTCAAATATGTTGATTTTGTCAGCCCCCCCCCCCCACCACTGGCTCTGAAGAGGAAGCTAGATCAGAAGAGGAAGTGGTGAGTTGTGATATTTGGCAACCCCGGAATGATCAACCGTGTCAACATATAGTTTCATACCAACATCCCTGACAGAAAACATTGCAAAACTCGTAACTGACTATAATGGTAATGTAGTGGTTGTAGTATCTGACCAGAAACCAAAACGTTGTTGGATTAAATGCCCAAGCCGCCATGGTGAAAAGTCTGCCATTCTGTCGCTGAGCAAGGCAGTTCATACTAATTGCTCCCAGGTCACCGCTGTAAATGACAGCGTATTCTCAACATTACACCAAGTAGAATAAGGCTCTAAAATAACATCACACAAGGTAGAATAAGGCTCTAAAATAACATTACACCAAGTAGAATAAGGCTCTAAAATAAATATTAACCGAAGGGCAACAGACACGAACCAGAACCAATAAGAGGGCAAATCATTAAACCCACTTTAGATTAATGTCTGTAGTAGCAGCTTTATAATACACTCTCTCTTTACTCCCATCCCTTCTTCCCCATCTCTCATACCTCCTCCCCATCTCTCTCAACTCCCAACCCCCACTCCTCCTCGTGGTAAATCCTAAATGGTAGCATGCTGTTCCCCTAGACCTATTGCTTGAATCCTGTTTTTGTAGGCTAAATCTGGGCATCACAAAATGTACAAGTGTTTCAGAATAAATTCACTGAACGCTACGCTGATTTTAAACACTGCCAAGCAGTTGAAGAGTAGCCACTCTTTATTGTAGAACTACTAGTTTGTGACCATACTTCAACGGCTCGCCTGACTACAAAGTAGTCGGTTTTGCAAAACTTTGTTTTGCATCTTTAAAAACTACTGGCTGACAAGATTTATTAAATCATAATTTTGGCAATTTATTTATCCAGAACGATAAGGGTTAAGTGCCTTGCTCAAGGCCACAAGAAGTTTGTATACTTGGGGATTCAATTCAACGACCTTCGGGGTCCTGGTCAAATGCTCTATCCCCAGACTAATTATTCGGACTTACCTAGTGAACTATGTAAGACCAGACGAGCCCATCCATGGTAAGTATAAGTGGACTTACGTGTTGGGCAGACATTAGGAACACTGACCTCCCCCCTCTGACCATCGTTTAACATCAGTAATTTAGTGTTACTCTGATTAATAATAAACGGGGGGGGGGCTCTGGGTGTTCCTCCCGGTAAACCTTAGCTCAGCTTGCTCTAATGAAACCTTGCAATCAATACGTGTGTGTCGGTGTAATTGGCGAGTTGAACGTTCTCCTGCTATGCTTTCTACGATAAGTTCTCAGCCAGTGTCGGCGTTAGGCTTCCGGGGCTTCAGCCCCAGGTCTTATGGAGAGGATCCGGCCCTGGGTCTGTTCATTCAAGTCAAAATACATTTAGGCCTAGTATTTTTTGGGTCAGATGAATATATATAACTGCGTTTCGTTTTCACTGCGCAAGGTTGTATGATAACTTTGGGGTTAAACCATGTAGCAACGACCCCCCGCCCGTTCTCAGCTAAAGGTCAAATTGGATTTTAATTGTTACATTGTTTATTTTTTGCGTGCGTTTGGTTTAACACTGGCAAATGTCAAACAAGTTAAATGCCTATATAATGACACTGTCATTATTGTAAAGATTATTCGGATAAACGTATAATCAAGTAGCGGTCTTCATATAGACTTTCGATTTGGTCGTCCAACATCATGCAGGACGAAACAACGCAAAAGCTGCTCCATACAACCGGAACAGACTACTTCAGTAGGCTACTAGTCAATATCCTCGGTGTAATCCGTCTCCACTAACAAAATATTTGCACAGAAATGCGCTGACAGCCTACTCACAGCAGCCATTTCAATATGATTTACCAGCATTTTATCAAACATATTCAAACAACCAATGATAGGCTACTGCGCGCGTCCGATTCTTTGCCAGTTGTGTCAAGTCTGCGTTTTCACCTGCAGTGAAGCGCATCACGTAGTTACGCATGAAATCGGACCGAGTGTTCACACCTGTAGCCTACTATCGAACCGAACCAAAAAGTTACGGAAGTCCGCAGCAAACGATGTTTTTTTAAAGTACCCGTAAACAATCCTAATATTTTGGCGTAGAATCGATTCATATCAATTTTTGCTCATAATTTATGCAGCCAGAACACGATTCCTGTATTTACAAACCCAGTGGAAATAGGTTCACTTTTTGTATTTGATCTCTTTGACAAGTCTTAAAGACCAGCCTATAGCAAGCTACTGAATTCCAGGTGTTTCAGTCATTTTTATCAATGCCCTTAAAATCAAAGGCCAAACCGCGCCTCAAATTTCCAAATCTTGCTGCAGTTGCGTCAATCACCCGACAATTTACAACCTCCAACTACTCAAACTATTAAAAAAGGATGCAACCGCGTTTACTACGCTGAACAAAACACACACACGTTATTGCATTACATCAGAAATGCTCCTCTTACCTTTATAGTGAGCGGGATAATTTCTGTAAAACTTTTCTTGAGCAGAAAGCCGAATATACCCCCCCGTGTCTCTCACCGTCTCTCACTGAGCAGGAAGTACACGCATCTACCAATAAGAACCGTACACCCGAAAGAGAAGTTTTGCATCCCTTACTTGGTTAGCAGTCATGTCTGCCGTAACTGTCGACCACCACACATCCCGTTGTAAGAAAGAAAAAATAGACCATCTTCGTTTGTAAACAGGGTCAAACAAAGCGCCGTTTGTTCTATCCAAGCTCCTAAACTGGTTGTTCCCTTCTCGTTGCGGTAGGCTACTTAGCAACGGTTGTTCTATCTCGAGCGAACTTAGGTACATTTCCATTTTATAGAATAAGAAACATAGACAAGGAGCCCAACTGCAAGCAGTGTGCGCCTGAAATATTCGCGATAAAAAAGCTTACCGCGAGGAATTAGACCGTTAGGCCTACCATTTCTATTAAATCTCATCAGGTATGCCAAGTGGGTGTCATTAAAGTCTGGTTAATGGTAGTCTAGGGCTTTACCATGCAGTGAGTGAACATGCAAGATAATGGCAGGCAGCAGTTGTATAATTCGTTCCAGCAATTCCATTGTATTCTACGTCTGTCAACTGATATGGAATTTGTACTGTTGCCTTGTCTTGCAGTAAAGACATCCAGGGAGGGAGGGAGAGAAAGAGAGGAGAAAGGAAGATGGATAGATGGTAGGGACAACAAAACGAAGGTGACGGAGAGAAAGAAACATAGGGGAGAGACGGTTTGTGTGTGAGTGCGGCCGGTAGCTGCTCATAGAGAGTAAAAACCTTACCCCAGGGCCTCACACGCTTCCCTGTGTACACCTTAGACAAGGCTTCTGAGCAACAGAAATAACGAAATGTGTTTGTGCATGTAGAAATACAGAGACCCAAATACCATTGGAAATACCAAAACATGTTTGGGCGTGTGCGTGCGTGCGTGCGTGCGTGTGTGTGTCAGTCAAAGGTCAAGAATGGGCTGCTGATATTTATCCTGTTCCACACACATACATCCAAATATGTTACTAGTGTGTTTGTGGGAAATTAAAATGCCCCCCCTACATATCCCACATGGGACCAGAACCAGGGGAAAGGAACCAGGGGATCAGAACATAGGTTACACTGTGTGTGTGTGTGTGTGTGTGTGTGTCAGGACAGGCAATGGGACCTGTGTTCTCCAGTCTGGTTCTGATTTACAGTCAGTGTTAATCAGTAAGTCCAGTGCCGCCCTAACATCTGGCAACAAAAGTGAGTACACCCCTAAGTGAAAATGTCCTAATTGGGCCCAAGGTGTCAATATTTTGTGTGGCCACCATCATTTTCCAGCACTGCCTTAACCCTCTTGGGCATGGAGTTCACCAGAGCTTCACAGGTTGCCACTGGAGTCCTCTTCCACTCCTCCATGACGACATCACGGAGCTGGTGGATGTTAGAGACCTTGCACTCCTCCACCTTATGTTTGAGGATGCCCCACAGATGCTCAATAGGGTTTAGGTCTGGAGACATGCTTGGCCAGTCCATCACCTTTACCCTCAGCTTCTTTAGCAAGGCAGTGGTCGTCTTGGAAGTGTGTTTGCGGTCGTTATCATGTTGGAATACTGCCCTGCGGCCCAGTCTCCGAAGGGAGGGGGATCATGCTCTGCTTCAGTATGTCACAGTACATGTTGGCATTCATGATTCCCTCAATGAACTGTAGCTCCCCAGTGCTGGCAGCACTCATGCAGCCCCAGACCATGACACTCCCACCACCATGCTTGACTGTACGCAACACACACTTGTCTTTGTACTCCACACCTGGTTGCCGCCACACACGCTTGACACCATCTGAACCAAATAAGTTTATCTTGGTCTCATCAGACCACAGGACATGGTTCCAGTAATCCATGTCCTTAGTCTGCTTGTCTTCAGCAAACTGTTTGCGGGCATACTTGTGCATCATCTTTAGAAGAGGCTTCCTTCTGGGACGACAGCCATGTAGACCAATTTGATGCAGTGTGCGGTGTATGGTCTGAGCACTGACAGGCTGACCCCCACCCCTTCAACCTCTGCTGCAATGCTGGCAGCACTCATACGTCTATTTCCCAAAGACAACCTCTGGATGTGACGCTGAGCACGTGCACTCAACGTCTTTGGTCGACCATGGCAAGGCCTGTTCTGAGTGGAACCTGTCCTGTTAAACCGCTGTATGGTCTTGGCCACCGTGCTGCAGCTCAGTTTCAGAGTCTTGGCAATCGTCTTATAGCCTAGGCCATCTTTATGTAGAGCAACAATTCTTTTTTTTCAGATCCTCAGGAAGTTCTTTGCCATGAGGTGACATGTTGAACTTCCAGTGACCAGTATGAGGGAGTGTAAGAGCGATGACACCAAATTTAACACACCTGCTCCCCATTCACACCTGAGACCTTGTAACACTAACGAGTCACATGACACCGGGGAGGGAAAATGGCTAATTGGGCCCAATTTGGACATTTTCACTTAGGGGTGTATTCACTTTTGTTGCCAGCGGTTTAGATATTAATGGCTGTGTGTTGAGTTATTTTGAGGGGACAGCAAATTTACACTGTTATACAAGCTGTACACTCACTACTTTACATTGTAGCAAAGTGTCATTTCTTCAGTGTTGTCACATGAAAAGATATATTCAAATATTACAAAAATGTGAGGGGTGTACTCACTTTTGTGAGATACCGTATATACAGTAGATATAAAAAGTCTACACACCCCTGTTAAAATGCTAGGTTCTTGTGATGTAAAAGTATGAGACAAAGATAAATCATGTCAGAACTTCTTCCACCTTTAACGTGACCTATAACGTGAACAATTTAATTGAAAAACAAACTGAAATCTTTGAGGGGGAAAAATAAAAAATAAAAATCTCACAATAACCTGGTTGCATAAGTGTGCACACCCTTAAACTAATACTGTGTTGAAGCACCTTTTGATTTTATTACAGCACTCAGTCTTTTTGGGTAGGAGTCTATTAGCATGGCACATCTTGACATGGCAATATTTGCCCACTCTTCTTTGCAAAAGCGCTCCAAATCTGTCAGATTGCGAGGACATATCCTATGCACAGCCCTCTTCATATCACCCCACAGATGTTCAATTGGATACAGGTCTAGGCTCTGGCTGGGCCATTCCAAAAGGTTAATCTTCTTCTTGTGAAGCCATGCTTTTGTGGATTTGGATGTGTGCTTTGGGTCTTTGTCGTGCTGAAAGGTGAACTTCCTCTTCAGCTTTCTAACGGACGCCTGAAGGTTTTGTGCCAAAATTGCCTGGTATTTGGAACTGTTCATAATTCCCTCCACCCTGACTAAGGCCCCGGTTCCAGCTGAAGAAAAACAGCCCCAAAGCATGATGCTGCCACCACCATGCTTCACTGTGGGTATGGTGTTCTTTGGGTGATTTGCAGTGTTGTTTTTGCGCCA
>JACXGI010013834.1:0-11538 GCA_016801175.1 Esox masquinongy | reverse complement strand
ATGCCATGTGTACTGTATTATACAAACATGCACTTTTTACTTTAATATACAACCATGCTTAATGTACTGTATAATGTATTACACAGCCATGCTTTTTATACTGTACTGTACAACCATGCTTTGTATACTGTATTATACAACCGTGCCTTGAAAAAGAAAGTTTTGAGTGAGGAACAGAAGCGTTCAATTTGCAGTGGTCTCTTAATATTAACCCTTCTGTTCCTGACTCAAAACCTTCCTTTTTGACTTTTTTGGGAAGGAAAGAAAAAGGTGCACTGGTCTCTTATTTTTTTTCGGAGCTGTGTATATACCATTTGTAAAGAAAACATGAGTGAGCAGGCAAAACATGTCTTTTTTATTTCTTATGGGATTCACATTCAACTGTAGATCATAACAGAGTGGCACAATCATAAAACCAAACATGGCAACAAAGACAAAAATGAACTGACCCCTGTTCAAAAGTCTGCATACCCTTAGTTCTTAATATTATGTATTGCCCCCTTTTGCATCAATGACAGTGTGCAGTCTTTTGTAATAGTTGTCTATGAGGCCCCAAATTCTTGCAGGTGGTATAGCTGCCCATTCGTCTTGGCAAAATGCCTCCAGGTCATGCAAAGTCTTTAGTCGTCTTGCATGAACCGCACGTTTGAGATCTCCTCAGAGTGGCTCGATGATATTATTAAGGTCAGGAGACTGTGATGGCCACTCCAGAACCTCCACCTTTTTCTGCTGCAACCGGTGGAGGGTCAACTTGGCCTTGTGCTTAGGGTCATTGTCGTGCTGGAAAGTCCAAGAGCATCCCATGCGCAGCTTTCATACAGAAGAATGTAAGTTGTCTGCCAGTATTTTCTGATAACATGCTGCATTCATCTTGCCATCAATTATCACAAGATTCCCCGTGCCTTTAGAGCTCACACCCCCCCAAAACATCAATGAACCACCACCATGCTTCCCAGTGGGGATGGTGTTCTGTTCACTATAGGCCTTGTTGACCCCTCTCCAAACATAGCACTTATGGTTGTGACCATAAAGCTCTATTTTGGTCTCGTCACTCCAAATTACAGTGTGCCAGATGCTGTGAGGCGTGTCAAGGTGTTGTCAGGCATATTGTAACTGGGCTTTTTTGTGGCATTGGCGCAGTAGTGTTCTTTCTGGCAACTCGACCATGCAGCTCATTTTTGTTCAGGTATCATCATATTGTGCTCCTTGAAACAACCACACCGTCTTTTTCCAGAGCAGCCTGTATTTCTCCAGAGGTTACCTGTGGGTTTTTCTTTGTATTCCGAACAAATCTTCTGGCAGTTTTGGCTGAAATCTTTCTTGGTCTACCTGACCTTGGCTTGGTATCAAGAGATCCCCAAATTTTCCACTTCTTAATGAGTGATTGAACAGTACTTATTGGCATTTGCAAGGCTTTGGATATCTTTTTATATCCTGTGTGTGTCCCCTTGTGTGTCTTTAACAAGGCCAAACATTCAAGGGTATGTAAACTTTTGATCAGGGCCATTTGGGTGATTTCGGTTATCTTTATGATTTCAAAAGGAGCCAAACAACTATGTGATAATAAATGGCTTCATATGATCACTATCCTTCAATAAAAGACAGTTTTTTTGCATGATCAGTCATGTTTTCAAAATCATTGCCAAAATTTCACAATTTCTGCCAGGGTATGCAAATTTATGAGCACAACTGTATACTGTGTACTGTATTATACAGCCATGCCTGATGTTCTGTTTACTGTAATATACAACCATGCTTAATATGCTGTAATAAACAGCCATGCTTGATATGCTGTAATAAACAGCCATGCTTGATATGCTGTAATAAACAGCCATGCTTGATATGCTGTAATATACAGCCATGCTTGATATGCTGTAATATACAGCCATGCTTGATATGCTGTAATATACAGCCATGCTTGATATGCTGTAATATACAACCATGCTTGATATGCTCTATACTGTAATTAACAGCCATGCTTGATATGCTGTAATAAACAGCCATGCTTGATATGCTGTAATATACAACCATGCTTGATATGCTGTAATATACAACCATGCTTGATATGCTCTGTACTGTAATTAACAGCCATGCTTGATATGCTGTAATACACAGCCATGCTTGATAGACTGTGTATATTGTATTATATTACCATGCTTGATATACCGTATTATACAACCATGCTTGATTGATACTTGATTGATTGACAGGATTTATGTATAGGAAATGCATAGCAAAACACCTGTTAAGCCAAGTTAACTATGTATTTTACATGTTTTTCTTTGACTGCAATTCCAGTTTGCCTGAAGTTTTGTAGTTTATTTTGGTCTAAAAAAAAGCCATTGGAGAATATTTTTGGGGCCTTTTGTTCCCGTATTCATTTACATGTTCTCAATACCACTAAAGAATTGTGTTGTTCAGTGATATTGTCATTCATTAGGGCAGAGCACACAACACAGTAGCCAATTTAAACTAAATGTGCATTAATTCATTGTTGATGTTGGATCCATTTTCATGCCGTTTCATTTACCAAAGTCACTAGCTGTCTTCCAATAAGGACGCTGCAAGGTTTGGTGGTGGGCGTGGTCAGTGTCTGTCATTGGGCGTGGTCAGGGGGGTGGCAGTAGGCGACGTCGGCCTGTTACCTAACATCTGTCTGCATCTGGCTGTGCTGATGATGGTGTGGTGTTCCACAAGCAAAGTTACAGTTACACTTTATTTTGTTGATAAGCAGATGTTTACTATGGTTAGGATTAGGTTTACAAGAAGGTTTAGGTTAGAATAAATGTTGAGGTTTGGTTAAGGAATAGGGTTAGTAGATTTTAAAATGTTACTGATGGTAGATAATCTGTAGGGCATCTACAGACACACTATTGGGACTCTCAGAATAAAGTAATACCAAAGTTACAGTTTAATTTAACAGATCTTAAGCATTCTGCATTTAGCGCCTTAATCATTAATTTGATATCATTAAATTGGACAGATAAACAGGGTAAAAGTGTGGAAGGGAGATTTTAGCTAATCTTGCCCTGGCTAATTCTTGTTATCAATGTGCACAATTGAGGGTGAGAGCCTTCTTGATCCTGGTTGTTTGAGCAGGACATGCATAAACTTGCACTTTTGTACTGCCTGTAAAAACTCAGTTCAGTTCAAATGAATCAATTGGCCCCTTGTGACAAGAAGTTATTTCTGCACGTAGCCCTACTGTTACTAACTGGCTACGGTGCACAAGTCTGTTGGAACACTGACACATTTCTATGCATGCGCCCTTGCTCTGCCGGCTACAAAATCAGAGACTATCTTGCAAGTTTGGTTTTGTTGTATTGGTTTGTTGCATTGAAAAGGGGTAGATATTATGTTGACTTGATCAATAACATTTAGCTTTTCTATATAGCGCAAGCTGATTGGGCTGGTCCTTTCTATATAGCGCAAGCTGATTGGTCTTTCCTGGTGCGAGGGAACCCTGTATGCCACTGATTCTCAGGTTTCCACTTATAACCTGAATTCTGGTGTACTGACTCCAACCCAATGAGCATAGCTGGTGGACAGTGGGTAATGATACAGCATGGTCACAATCAGCTGGGTTCTGCCTACAGCCCTCTGTGTTGACTCAAGCTAAATCCATCTCATTAATTTTCAACTGATTTACCTGGGCAATTTGAACAAACATCAATATCACAAATACATTCGCCTTAATTTTTAATAAGGTTGGAGTTATTAATTGTTCCATTAACAAATGGCCATAATATGACTAGGCTTATTTAATTTCCGACCTTATTGTCAACACGTTTACCGCTACCCTATAGGCTACTTATCTGAATTAACAATATTATCGAAATGTCCACGATAAGGGCTTGGTACAATTGTCTGCAAAATTCAATTCATCGTCCCAGCTCACGTGTGCTTAAAAGAAAAGGCCTGTTGACCAAATTAGTGCCTGTTGAATGAACACAGTGCAGCATAAGGAGTGCAAAAACCTTTTAGGTCATAACACAACGAATACACCCTTGCAAGATATTGACCTCATCCACTGGTAAATCACTCACAGTGAAATGAGCCTTCTAATGATGGATACAGCTGTCAACTGGTATAGCCCCAAGACACCTGCACGCACGCACGCACGCACGCACACACACAGACACCAATTGTGTTGACTGGCCCATTTAACCCTAACCGGAGAAGAATGAAGCACTGCCTTCTGGTCCAGTTGGTCGATAAGGGGTCGTCTTAACGAATAGAGGATTGATTGTGTTTGTGTTTGTCTGTCCATCCTGATAGAAAGAAGGGTGACCGATGGACCGTCTCTGGAGGCGAAACATGCTCCAAGTCTTGACTAAGTCATTAGTCAGACAGTGAAATCTATTATTAGATGGGTAGATCTGGTGTCCAACCGAGATTCTTGAGTTGCTGTCAGGTCAGATGAGGGTTAAAAGGTCAAATCAAAGGATAGCATGGATGTTCTTGCAATTAGAAAATCAAATGAATTGTAATCAGCCCTGTTTATTCAAAGCCCTATCAGATCAGCTGGTAGCCTGTGTCCTTGATAGGATTTTATTTTTTTTAATCACCAGCTGCATGTTCTTTTCATAGCTCCACTGCAAACTGAACAGAACTGGATTTGGATAGTTTTTTCATGCAGCATTTACCTGGGTCTACACCACAGAATGTTGCCTATTTCTCCAGGTTATTCATCAATCAGTCAAATTTATTTTATAAAGCCCTTTTTACATTTGCAGTTGTCACAAAGAGCTTTTACAGATCCCCAGCCTGAAACCCCAAAGAGTAAGCAACAACTGAGTTGATGCACAGTGGCTAGGAAAAACTCCCTAGTAGGCCGGAACTTAGGAAGAAACCTAGAGAGGAACCAGACTCTGAGGGGTGGCCAGTCGTCTTCTGGCTCTGCCAGGTTGAGATTATAAGAGTTTGAGATCATAATAATTAATGAATGCACGTGGGCTGTGTCCAGAGTCTATGAACAGAATCCAGGAACAATCAGGTGGTCTGAGAGCAATGGCAGCTGAAATCGTTAGGCAGTAACTTGATCTTCAGCACAACCAGGAGGGCTTTGTACAGGGACGGCTACGAGCCATTCGGGCCAGCTAGTCCTGAGGTGTGGTCCAAGGGCTCGTGTCCCTCTAAGTTGAAACAGAACAGGACAAAAGGAAAGTTTAGAGAGCACATTCTTTGTATTCACAAAAGAGAACTGACCCTGCTCCCCCGGCACAATAATACAGCAGCGTAAAACCTTGGGGCTGAGACGGGGTGGTCCAGTGACACTATGGCCATTATGCAAAGGTAACCCCGGGTAGGGTCAACCAGGCAGGAGGCAACCACCCTATTGAGATGTCCTCCTCGCATTCTAGTTCAGTGTAAATGAGGGAGACCAGGAAACTACTCTAGACTATTGATGTGTCCTCTCCCAGTGTAGTTCAGTGTAAATCAGCCTGGACCTAATTATGCGTGTCCATGTCTCATTTGATTTGATAAGAGCCTCATTATGGATCCACCTCTCCCTATAAATACTTGAACAGAATGGGGCATGTATGGACAGAGTGCTCTCCCTTTTATCCTGGTCATTCCATCTCACACCCTCCCCTTTGGTGAGGCTTGAGCAGATGTACAGTTAGGTCCAGAAATATTTGGACACTGACACAATTTATAATTTTGTCTCTGTACACCACCACAATGGATTTGAAATGAAGCAACCGAGATGCAATTGATGTGCAGTTTTTCAGCTTTATTTCAAGGGGTTGAACAAAAATATTGTATGAATCGTTGAGGAATTGCAACCATTTTCATGCACAGTCCCCTTATTTCAGGGGCTCATATGTAATTGGACAAATTAACACAATCATAAATAAAGTGTTAATTTTTAATACTTTGTCGAGAATCCTTTGCAGGCAATGACTGCTTGTAGTCTGGAATGCATGGACATCAAGCACTGGGTTTCCTATTTTGTGATGCTTTGCCAGGCCTTTACTGCAGCTGTCTTCAGTTGTTTTTTGTTCGTGGGTCTTTCTGTTTTGTCTTCAGCATGTGAAATTCATGCTCGATCAGGTTGAGATCAGGTGATTGACTCGGCCATTGCAGAATATTCCACTTCTTTGCCTTAAAAAACTCCTGTATTGCTTTCGCAGTATGTTTTGGGTCATTCTCCATCTGTAAAGTGAAGCGCCGTCCAATCAACTTCGCTGAATTTGGCTGAATCTGTGAAGACAGTATATCCCTATACATTTCAGAATTCATCTGGCTTCTTCTGTCTTCTGTCACATCATCAATAAACACTAGTGACCCAGTGCCATTGGAAGACATGCATGCCCATGCCATCACACTGCCTCCACCGTGTTTTACAGATGATGTGGAATGCTTCGGATCATGAGCCGTTCCAAGCCTTATCCATACTTCTTTCTTCCCATCATTCTGGTACTGGTTGAGCTTAGTTTAATCTGTCCAAAGAATGCTGTTCCCGAACTGGGTTGGCTTTTTAGATGTTTTTTGGCAAAGTCTAATCTGGCCTTTCTATTCTTGAGGCTTATGAATGGTTTGCAGCTTGTGCTGAACCCTCTATTTGCTCTCGTGAAGTCTTCTCTTTATGGTAGACTTCGATAATGATATGCCTACCTCCTGGAGAGTGTTCTTCACTTGGCTGGATGTTGTAAAGGGGTTTTTCTTTAACATGGAAAGGATCCTACAATCATCCACCACTGTCTTCTGAGTTTATCCAGGCCTTTTTGTGTTGCAGAGCTCACCAGTCGTTCTTTTGTTCTCAGAATGTACCAAACTGTTGATTTGGAAACTCCTAATGTTCCTGCTATGTCTCTGATGGAAAAAAAAAAATTTGCAGCCTAAGGATGGCATGTTTCACTTGCCGTGAGAGCCATTTTGACCGCATGTTGTGGGTTCACAGCAACACCTTCCAAAAGCGAATGCCACACCTGGAATCAACTCCAGACCTTTTACCTGCTCAACTGATGAAGAAATAACAAATAGCCCACAACTGTCCATGAATTCGCTTTTGAGTCAATTGTCCAATTACTTTTAGTCCCTTGCAAAAGAGGGGGCTACATATTAAAGAGCTGTAATTCCTAAACCCTTCCTCCATTTTGGATGTGAGTGGTCTCAAATTAAAGCTGAGAGATTGCACTTTAAGCCCATTTTCATTGTTTAACTATAACTTGAATATATTTTGGGAAACAGCCAAAACTAAACTGTCCAATTATCTCCGGACCTACCTGTATTTGGGGTCTGGCCAACTTGTTCTGCTTGGGTTCACACTTCACACAGTAAACCTGAGCAGGAAACAACCCTCTGGTAATGGAACAGATTAGAGAGATGTACAAACACACGCATTCAGTTTAGCAAGCGAACGTACACACTTAAAGCTAAAAGAACGCTTCTAATATTTTGAAGGAAGTCGCTCCTCTCCACTCTCCTATCATCTCTGGTTTGTTTCCCAGCGGGCCAGGGGAGAGTGGCGAACAGCACCAGCGCAGGACATGGGGAAGATCCCCTAGGTGCTGTTTACCCCCAGCTTCTCTAAATCCTAATGAGCACTAATGGACCCTGAGTCCAGCTCGCTAATGGCCTGTCTGGGAGGAGATTTGGCCCATGTGTCCCAAACGGCACTACATTCCTCACAGTGGATTACGTGTTCAGTCGGAATATATGTAGAACGGGGCTGCATTTGGGACGCAGACTTGTTTTATATGGTGAGTTCTGCGGATGCTGGGCTGCACTGTAAAGCACTGAGCCACTTCCTGATAGATTTCCCCTGGGGGACAGGGCATACGGATTGTGTTTTTTTGGCATTAAGTTTATTCCCCCTGTGTCTTGTCACCTGGGGAGGAATTCGTTCACGGTGGGGTATTTTTGGGCAGGATATTCGCGGCGCTGTTCTTCTTTTTTTTCTTTTTTACACAGAGAACTGCTCGGCGTAAAGTTACATTATGTTTCATTATGTGCTTCAGTGATCGTGCGCACCTACGCACCTACACTTGCAATCTTTGTCCCCGACCGATGCAACATTAAACGTGGCTGGAAAATCAGTCTTGCGTGCATCTATCAGCCGTGGGTGCAGCTGTGATCTTTTGTTTGTCGTTGATAGGAGACAGGAAGTGCTCTCTGCACTCTGCCCCTTCCTCAGTTTGCTGAAGACCAACCTTGAGAAACAGAAGATGATAATGAATGGAAGATGAGCATAACTTAAGGATGGGAGGCCATATGCCTGAAGACTACAACTGAAACCTTCAGTCACTATTGTTCAATGCCTATTTCAGTGTGTCACTCGGTTTGATCATCTTTAACCAATCATAAGCAAGCTAGTGCAGACTTTTCTAGCTATTGCTTATTTCTATATGTTCTTGCTCTGGGCCAGCCCATCAAGGTCTTGGAACAATCAGACTCTTTGGTTTCTGAGACCAGTCAGAATGGATAGATCCTGTTTGCAATCTAGAAATTGTCTGAAGTACTCTGGATCTGGAAGTAGTGCAGGAAGTACACTTTAAATCACAGGAAATATCTTTTCAATTGTTCACATACTGGACTTGCTGCTGAGACTGATATGTTTCTATTATTTTTGTGTTTTACATACTCTCAGTAGAAAGCCTTGTATCATGAACAAATATTTGCAATGATGGTGTATAGTGGAAGCAACCCAGTTCTAGATGGTCCGCAAATAAGCGATTGCGCCCTTGTGAGTAGGCTGAAAACAACAGTCAGCCATTTTGAATGTTGACTCTTCTATACCTTGGCGCACCCTGCCTTTAGCCCCCTTCCTCTGTGCTGAGATCAGTGGGGTTTGGACTGTGCCCACATGTGCCCATGCTGTGTCCACATGACAGTGAAAGAAGCCCAGCGGGGGGGGTTTACACAGGCACCGACAACACTCACGACAGCCGCGGGGTGGTCTCATTTATAACACACCCCCAGGGAGCTGGGTTGTCACAACCCCTTTGTAATCACGCAGTCTTTCAGACCCTTCTGTAACCTCTCCTGGTTCAGATTTTGCTGGCTGCAAGGTTTTTATGTAGGGCAGGACTAACACAGTTCAGGGGATATTAACTTTCATCAATGAAAGCAACGGTGGTGTGAGGACTTTTTGAAACTTTAAAAGTCACACACACACACACCCTCATGAGACACACAAGTTTTCAAATAACGCAAGTCGTCAGTAGACAAAGTCCACACAAGACATGGTGCTCCCCATAAGACAATTACGTCACCAAAAGACATACAAGTCTTCGTGAAACACAGAATCCATGATAAGAGACAAGCTATTTAAGTCGAAGTCCCCGTAAGACGCACACACGCTCAAAAGACGAGGACATCCTCATGGACTTAGCTCAGAGCCGACACCGTGGTGTCTAACCTCATCAGGTATACCTACACAACTTGCTGGACTAGATATATGTATCTCTGATGGCAAAACACGCTCTTCAGAGAGGGTAGCAGTTCAGAAACTGGTCAGTGCTTACCTTTTTCTCTTTCTCTGTCTCTGTGTCCATCTGTCCTCATCTTCTCCCCCATTCTCTTAAGACTGACAGCGTCATGGATTCAGCTACAATGCACTGGTTTGTCACCAACTGCATGCCTCTGAACTCTTCAGCGGGTTAATCGGTCACGTCCAGCTTTCCGAGGTGCATCCAAGATTCCTCTTTCCCAGAAGCGGCTGGCCCTCTCCCAGGGCCAACTGGTTTTCCTGGACCCCAGAGGCTACATTACTTTATCCTCATAAGCTGAACCAAAGCAGTTGTTTAGAAGAATTCCTCCTACCCTGACGCGGCCCACTACACAGACCATATCCTCCCCATAATCTTTTATTCACAGTGCTCACCAGCAACTCTGGTAACCCTTCTCCCAGAGCTTCCAGACATTTCTGTGTCCCAAATGCACCCTGTTCCCTTTACCACACAATACCCTTTGCATATATTTTTGTCGGATCGTGTAAGTACAGCCGACAAAGAAGAGCAAATATCTCTGACTGAGTGACTGACCTACTACCGATTGTTAAATAGGGAAGTGATTAGAGATGCAGTCTACTGCACAGGAGACCGGGTATGTTCTCTGGCCAGGGACCAAACAAAGTAGAATTAGTTGAGGATAAACTAAAACATCACTGGCTACAAGCTTCAGTAGCTACATGTAGTAAGCCAAAAATAAAACAGTATATGTTTTCAGTTGCGATGGACAAACTGCAACCGACATGTGTAACATCATAGATCGCTTGATGTGTTGGCCTGTGTGTCTTGAAACACTGCTCTCTCACTCAGGACAAATGGATTAGAGTGAGGGCAACGAAACATATTGCTCTCTCCCAACTAATACGCTTGACAGAACTTTGTGAAGAAATACATTAACTATTTGAAAAACTAATAACAAAAATATATTATGTTGATTGTAAAACTAGTAGTAAACACATTTTTCCCTCTACTGATGTTTTAGAGTTGTATAAAGACAATTAGTTTTCATTTCTGTTCCTCTTCTGTTTTAATAGAACAAGTGAATATATTTACCTGAAACCAAATCATTATGAACATTGAAAATAACTAGTTGACGGTCATTGTGTCCTGTATAGCTATTAGCTAGACATCTACAGTAATCGATTTCAAATTAACGCATTATATGTATATTTCTGATATGCAAATGGTGTTCCAAATAAAATACCCCTCTGGGAAAAAATACCCCTCCGTGAATGCAAATGTCTTAGTTTTTCTTTCTTGTTTCTGTATATATATATTTTCCGTTTTTTTGTGTTTTTATGGGGTGGTTTTGGACAGAGAAGTGGGTTCATGCTGGAACAGCAGGGGGTTGGGTTCGAACCCATGCAGCGGCAGCACCACTACTGTTTCAGTTTATGAGGCTGAAGTAATGCAACCTCTGGGCTGAGGGAAAACCAGTTGGCTACCCCAGCAGCGCCACTCATAGACCGCCATAGTGTTCTAAAGCAGTGTGCTAACTTGAAAACAGGGTGCGATTTGGGCTGCGGTTAATGACTAGGAGAGGGAGAGCTGGAATGGCTCTTGACCCAGGTCAACTCTTTACGATAACACTGGAGCGATAGCGGAGAGATTCTGGCGACCTCGCTAAAGACGCTTAGATAACACGGTTGTGCGGGAAAGAAATCCGAAAGGGCCTCGCGGCCCCATGTTGCTACAACATGGTCGTAGTGTTTGACGATGAGCCTTTGATGAAAACCAGAGTGACGCATCGTGTCGACACCCAATTTCAGCCTCTTCCATCAAATCCTTCCTCTCAGGGTTTCTTGGTTAAAAGCCAATGTGATGCTTCGGGGTGCTCCAGAGAAGGACTCTTGGGAGGAGAATGGATGAGGAGTATTGAGTGTGGGTGCGGGGGGGTTGGCAGGATGGGGGGGCAGTGGTAACGACACAATCAGTGTAATAATCTGAGCGGTGGCGATCAAGTGAATACGGTGATGGCCAGGTCTGCGTCTGGACTGCCCACGCACCAATGGGCAATCAACGCTCCTCATTTAACACCTGCCGCCACCGACACCCGTGCAATGGGGGGGGGGGGGGGGGG
>JACXGI010013833.1:0-14255 GCA_016801175.1 Esox masquinongy | reverse complement strand
TACGTCCGGATTTCTCCAATAGGCCAAGTCCCTTTCCAGGGCACGAGGGACCCCCAGGAGACGCCGACGATGACGCACCGGGTCTACACGTTGTAGAGCAAACCAGCGCTGTAGAGTGCGCATGTGTAACAGTCCCAACACCACCACTACATGCGCTGCGGACATGAGTCCGAGCAGGGACATGATCGATCTGACCGACATCGTGCAAGGGGGGCGACATAGCCGAAGGGCAGCGAGCAGACTCTCCGCCCGTGCGTCTGACAGGCGCGCTCTCATTAGGCCAGTGTGCAAGTGGAAACCGAGATAGGACACTTGCTGGCTGGGCCAAGGCGCGCTCTTGTGCCAATTCACAGCCAGACCCAACTGCATAAAGTGAGTTACCAATTGTGACATGTGAACGATTGCCATCTCTGCTGACGACGCCAGAATCAATAGATCGTCCAAATAAGCTAAAACCCTGATCCCCCGACGTCGTAGCGGCTCCAGAGCAGCCTCCACGCATTTGGAGAAGGTGCGCGGAGCCACGCATACCCGAATGGCACTCTCGTGAATTCGTAGGCCGTGCCCTGAAAGGCAAACCGGAAGAACTTTCTGTGCCGAGGGACGATCGGAACATGAAAGTAAGCATCCTTCAGATCTATGCTCGTGCAAAAATCGCCTGGGAGAATGCATTCCAATAACCGTTTGGTCATGAGCATGTGAAAAGGTCTCTTGGTTACACACTCGTTCAGAGTTCGCAAATCCAAGATCGGCCTCATTCCCCGTCTTCTTTGGAACCAGGAAGTAAAGGGAGTAAAACCCCATCTCCCTCCTGTCCAAAGGAACGATTTCTATAGAGAACTTTCCTAGAAGTTCCGCTATCTCCGCCGACAGGGCAGTCACCTTCTTGGGTGACGTCATCGTTGTCTCCAGCACCCCGGCGAAGGGGGGTGGTGACTGACGAAACTGAATCGAATACCCTTTCGGAATTGTGCGCTCTAACCAAGGTGAGAGAGTACAAAGACGACGCCAATCCCAATAGCGCTGAGAGAGCGGGAGTGCGTGAAGTTGAGGGGCAGCCCCGAGAAACTTCTTGTACTCTGATCTCGAAAGGGAATGGGAGGGATGATAGGATCGGGACAACGGGACGCACGATCGTTAGCCAAAATAGGAGGAAGAGTCACATCATTGTGTATAACGGAGAGGCGAGAGGGGGGCTTGGAGAGAACACACACACGCTCTGAAAAAGGCTCAGTTCTAACCGATTCCAATGAGGGAGAGAGAGAGCACTTTAGCGACATGCGAGGGCACTTAGCCGCCTCCGCAGACGCGTCGCCATGGTAACCAAGCACCTGTTGAACGCGCGAAAGAACAGAGCTAGAAACGGCGCTAGCAACCCGGCGCTTATTCCTATGGGGCTGTGGAAAAACTGGGTTTATGAGATCAGTTACGTCTGTAACATAGCCCTCATTAACATCAGATTGTACACCAAGCACTTCCCCAACCTCTGTCGCCCTGACCACCTCAGAGAAGGGGAGAGAGGGGAGTAAGGTATCAGATACGGCATTCAGCGCCACAGAACGAGAGGTAGAGAAAAAACCCTCTAAACTAGTGGTCGCGTCGCCATGGCAACTGCCCACCTGAATAGCCGAGCTAGTCAGCGCGCTGTTAACCCGGCACTCATTTCTATCGGGCCATGAAAAGGCTGAGTTTAAGTTAGTTACGTCTGTAACGTTACCAACACTAAACTTAGACTGTACACCAAGCACTTCCCTGACCCCTTTCGCCTCGATCCCGGCGGGAACGAGGCGTGAAAGGGGTGAGACCCCGATGACGGCACCTGACGCTACCGAACGTGTGAATGAGAACGAATCCTCAGAGCACACGGCGCTGACGCTAGGCAGCGGGTTCTGCCCCACATTAGTTACGTTTAACAACGGAACGGGCTTGGCCACCGACTGAGTGTCTGAACCTCCCTGAACGAAGAGCGGAGGGGAAACAGCTGTGCAGCCTGTACTCTGCTGTGCCGTGCTAGACGGAGCAACAGAGACCGCTGCGAACGGCGGGTTCAGACATGACGGCGCTAAAACAATAGGGCCGTTCAAGTCACACCACCCACGCTGAGTTCCTCCGCCCACTGTCAAGAGATGGGGCTGGGAAGTCAGGGGAATAACAGTCGCAACCCCGGGGGGCTGAGACTGAAGGAAAATGTGTATTTTCTTGAAACTGTAATGATCGGCCGTAGCTTTATTACAATTTAATAACACATTACTGCGGGCCGGGGCACGGCTGGGATGGCCGTGCTCCGCAGCCACGCCTAGTCAGGTACGTCTGCGCTTCTGTCCCGGTGGCCAGGGACTGGCCTTCGGTCCCGAAGCAGAGGGTTTGGGCGCCCTATGACGTACTGCGGAGGAGGGAAGAGAGGCAGGAGAGGCTGCAGGCGCCGACTTCGTCTCTCTCTGAGCGGGAGGAGCATCTGCATGACGCCTGGCGCGGCGCCGTGATGAGGAGCCCGGCCGGGCTGGCTTCTTCCCTCTCTCGGCGTTCGGCTGCTTGGCAAGGGGTAGGTGCTTGGCGAGCTGGCGTCGATCCTCCTCTAGCTTTCTGAAGGTCTCCGACGCCGTGTCCACTGCGTCGCCGAACAGTCACGACGAAACCAACGGCGCATTAAGGAGGGGAATTTTTTCACTCTCCTGGACTGCTGAAAGTGACAGCCAGTGGTGACGATGTCCCACCACAGCTGTAGCCATGCTGCGTCCTGCGCACGCGGCGTGCACCTGGTTAAGATGCAGCGCTGCACCCGCTATCTGGGAAATTTCCCCGATCTCTGCAGCAGAGAGGGTTGAGTTGCCCGTGGTGAGTTTGGAAATGGCCGCCAACAATAAAGCAGTGTTGTTGGAAGCTGCGACCGTCTGCGCACCCAACGCGTAGACCTTGTCCCACAACTGGGCTGAGAAACGGTCCTTCAGCGCGGGCAGCACAGGTTTCTTGCTGTGCCATCCACGCGCTGACGGCAGGAAGTGGGCCGCCATCGCCGGCTCCAGTCTCGGAACAGCCGATCCAATGACCTCTGTCCTTCCTGCCACCCTGGTGTAAGGCAGATAAGCCTTCACAGGCGCCTTCGCCATCAGAGGAGCCTGCCACGCGCCCTCCGCGTACTTCGCGAGGCCGGGCAGACTGGGAGCCTCCGGGTCAAGTTCCCTCACGCGCTCCGCCCAAGGACCGCCGGCCATCAGGTCGACCTCCTTGGGGGGCGGGAGGGGGGTATGGGGACCTCCAGCCTCAGAGCCGCTCTCTCAATCAATCCAATAAAATCAGATCTGAGAGAGGGCTGAGTGGCAGAGGCGTGTGAGGAAAGGTCAGATTTAACCTCCCCTTCCTCACACATGCCGCCACGCCCCAACCCCCGAGGGGGAAGGGGGGGGCAAGGCTGGGTCAATGGAAAAAGGCCCTGAGAAGGTCCTTCTCCCATATCCCCTAGCTCTGCTTCGTCAGAGTCCTCACTCCCCGAGTCCACAGACGCGGATGAGGAGGAGAGGATCTCATCCAAAGCAACCCTCTCGCCGAAGGAAGAGAGACGCTCTCTCCTAACTGCAACAGATAGGAGGGCGCAACTCGGACACTCCGGGGGGTCAGAAAGGCCCATCCTAGCATCCTCCGGTCCCAGACACGCAACACAGGAGTCATGCGGGTCCGCAGCAGCAGCCAATGATGAGCAGCGGCATCCGGCCGAGAGCAGGTTGTCAATAGACGACGCCATCATAAAGAAAAGAAGGCGGCAAAAAACTCGTCAGTGCAAATAATAGAGTGATGATCAGTGTTGCTGAAGAAAAAGGGAGGCCGAGTGTAGGGTTCACTGATTGGCTGAGCCATAGTGCATTTTAACTTTCAGTGATGGCCGCATAAGCGGCGGGGTAAACCACTAAGAGCAAAGCCCCTCTAGAGCCTCTTCTAACCTGAGTGAAGCTTAAAATTCAGTTTCCTTAAAACGGCACCAAAAAAGGTATTTTCTTATTGTACTACTTTAACCTCATTTCATGACGAAACTGAAAAATATCAACTGGTATAGGAAGTAAACATCTGGTCCCCTACGGTATTAAATGCGCTTAAACCTGTGTTACGTGGAAGTATATATATATATAAAACATAAAAATTTGCTACTTCTGACTATTTCTGGTCTAACGTTTGACAGCGAATGGCGCTGCCAAACCATATTTCATTAAAAAGAGGAGATTCCCCTGATTAAAATGATGCCCCACTTTAGAAATTAGAAAATGTACATTTTGAGACAGATATTCAACCTTCAGCATACCAGGTAGCGGGTTTGCATTTGATGACAGTGAATCGCGCTGCCCAATACTGTCTTATTTAAAAGGGGATGTCCTGCAGGTTAAAATGATGTCTGACTTAAAAAAAGAATCTGAAAATATTTGAGAGATCTAAAGTAGACAGCATCGTCCGCATGTGTAGCATTTCTCCATAGGTAAACTTAGGCAGGATCAGTGACCAGGAAGTAATGTGCATTTCTGAAATTGTGATGGGTAATGTTAGAAAAATTGAAAGTTTTAGGAAAATTATTTATTAGCAGCAGGGATGTCTGTAAACTTAGTGACATTGTAGAAATGTTTTACAAATTAAGGTACTATACAGTTGTGCTCATAAGTTTGCATACCCAGGCAGAAATCTTGGCATTAATTTTGAAAATATGACTGGGCATGCAAAAACACTTATTTATGGATAGTGATCATATGAAGCCATTTATTATCATGGTTGTTTGGCTCCTTTTTAAATCACAATGATAACAAATCACCCAAATGGCCCTGATCAAAAGTTTACATACCCTTGAATGTTTGGCCTTGTTACAGGCACACAAGTTGACACACACAGGTGAAAATGGCAATTAAAGGTGAATTTCCTATACCTGTGGCTCTTCAAATTGCAATTAGTGTGTCTGTATAGTCAATGAGTTTGTTAGCTCTCAAGTGGATGTACTGAGCAGACTAGATTATAGAGCCATGGGGAGCAGAAAAGAACTGTCAAAAGACCTGCGTAACAAGGTAATGGAACTTTATAAAGATGGAAAAGGATATAAAAAGATATCCAAAGCCTTGCACATGCCAGTCAGTACGGTGTAATCACTTATTAAGAAGTGGAACATTCGGGGATCTCTTGATTCCAAGTAAAGGTCAGGTAGACCAAGAAAGATCTCAGCCAAAACTGCCACAAGAATTGTTTGGGATACAAAGAAAAACACAGGTAACCTGAGGAGAAATACAGGCTGCTCTGGAAAAAGACGGTGTGGTTGTTTCAAGGAGCAAAATACAACAATGCTTGAACAAAAATGAGCTACATGGTCGATTTGACAGAAAGAAGTCTTTACTGCGCCAATGCCACAAAAAAGCCTGGTTACAATATGCCCGACAACACCTTGACACGCTTCACAGCTTCTGGCACACTGTAATTTGGAGTGACGAGACCAAAACAGAGCTTTATGGTCACAACCATAAGCGCTAGGTTTGGAGAGGGGTCAACAAGGCCTATAGTGAACAGAATAACATCCCCACAGTGAAGCATGGTGATGGCTCACTGATGTTTTGGGGTGTGTGAGCTCTAAAGGCATGGGGAATCTTGTGAACATTGATGGCAAGCATGTTATCAGAAATGGCAAACAATTTGCATTCTTCTGCACAAAAGCTGCACGTAGGACGCTCTTGGACTTTCCATCATGACAATCCTAAGCCCAAGGCCACGTTGACCCTCCAGTGGTTACAGCAGAAAAAGGTGAAGGTTCTGGAGTGGCCCTCACAGTCTCCTGACCTTAAACCTTGGGCGACTCATAGGCATATCCGCCTAATAATGACTTAGTATTACATATTTTCAAAATGGTTTATGATAGAGAGATTTGGTTCTTTGCGGTTTTCCTGAGATTCCGCTGGAAATAGCCATGTGCATTGTGTTTACGTGGTGCATTTCCAGGTTTTTGTCATCCAGTGCAACCTAACCCCAATGTGCACCTGACCAATGGAAGGCTTGTTGATTTTCAAAATTCAATGCGCCATCGACTAATGCAAGGATGTTGATAGGCAGAATATTTTCTTTTACCCAATCAGGGGAAGGTAACTTTTACATATTCTAGCAAATCAAAAGGACTGTAGCCATGCGAGGGGTGAAAACAATGTGGGTTTCGGTTTACCATAGCTGGAGTGACCAGTACACAAAGGAGGAATGCTAACAACATGCTATGAGAGCATGCTAACACAGCACACAGACAGAGAAAGGATAAGAGTGTTTTCAACAGCTTTATGAGTATTATTATTAGTAGTATAAAATAGCAAACGTAAAACACTTTCCGCAGAAGCAGCTTCGGCAAAAACATTTGAAAGTGACGCAGAGCTATCTCGAGAAGAATGCTTTTTCACGGATGAAGAAGCGCTTCATCAGGACTGGTATGTAACTTCAAATAAACGTATTTATCATCAAATAATGTAATACAATTATAGTTATTGTCTGCTTTGACAATAATGGTCATTATAGTTATTGTCTGCTTTGCATATTTGTAATTGGAAAATGGGTTTGAAAAGTATATTTGGAATTGATTACTGTTCCACATGGTTGTGTGTGGTCTGAATCCAATGATACATAGAAAAATAATAACGGGTGTCAAAAACGTATTAGACTGCTTGCACAAAAGGAGAATTATTCCGTTGTTCTGTTCACATTTATTGTAATACACTGCATATTTGTGAGAGAAAAAGGGTTTGCAAAGGACATTTGTAATTTAAAAACTGTTCCAAATGGTTGTGTTGTGGTCAGAATTCAATGATAAATAGAAAACCTAATTTTACTTTTGAAATTCTTTACTTTATTGTGCATTTTTCACTCAAATACTAACTTATAAGTACATTAACAAGCATGCTTATATGAGCTGAGGTTATTTTGAATCTATTGATACCAAATACATGATGATCCATATACATTACATATTGTTTATAAGCCAAAATGTAAAAGTAGTGACAACCTAAAAACAATAGCTTTGTCCCCAGAGGGATTTAATATCATCGAGCCCATCTGGGGAGATCTCAAACATGCTGCACATGCAAGACGGCCAAAGACTTTGCATGACATAGAAGCTTTTTGCCAAGACGAATGGGCAGCTATAACACCTGCAAGAATTAGGGGTCTCATAGACAACTATTACGAAAGACTGCATGCTGTCATTGATGCTGAAGGGGGCAATACACAGCATTAAGAACTAAGGGTATGCAGACATTTGAACAGGGGTCAGTTCATTTTGTTCTTTGATGCCATGGTTGTTTTATGAGTGTGCAATTCTGTTATGACATACAGTTGAATGTGAATCCCATAAGAAACAAAAAACATGTGTTTTGTCTGCTTATTCGTGTACTTTACAAATTCACCAAGGGTATGCAAACTTGAGCACAACTGTACGGCCACACACAGGGCCCTGTCGCCTAGACTAAACACCAACACAGCAATGAAATGCCAAAACAATGCAACGCCAACACAGCAACGCTACAACAACACAGCAACGGCCACAAAGCCAAGTCAGCACACAGATATATCCATTCACAAAGCTACGCCCCCACACAAAGCTACATAAATATAAAAAGCCCTGCAGTCACAGCGCTGCCACAACAGCCACAGAACCTAAACACCAACACAGCAATGAAACGCCAACACACTGCAACTGCCACCTAGCTAAGTCAACACACAAAGCTGTATCCACAACAACGCAGTACCAACACAGAAACAAAACGCAAAACAGCGACATGAATACACAACGCAACACCAACAACGCAACGCAGCACCAACAGCAAAAAAACGCCAAAACAATGCAACACCAACAGAGCAATGCTACGCCGAAACACAGCAAGAGCCAAACACAGTAATGGCCACAAAGCTAGGTCAACACACAAAGCTAGGTCAACACACAAAGCTAGGTCATCTGTTATGGAAATTCTTGAACTGATGTATACTTAGTCCTATACATGTATACATGGGTTACTAGTTAAAGGTACTGAGTCCCCATGTTTAGATAAGAAAAGGAATGTAGGAGAGGGGGATCCGGTGTTTTATGGTCATCATTTGATGGTCTCAGAAGGTCATTGGGTTATCCATTAATTGTCTATCAGTTTAAACCATCAGAGTATCTATTGTTTGTCCAGATGCTGTAGGTCCTCTTCAGAGTTGAAAAGGTTACCCATGTGGGGGAGGACAGCCTGCCCCTTGGGTGAAACCTAGGTAGTGAATGTGAAACAAAGGGAATGTGTTTTATTGACATAAGACAGCTGGGCAGCATCTTACCACACCCCTTTTGACTGTAATAAATACTGACTGTTCATGTATTTACGGCAGAGATTCCATAGAGGGTTATTTTGTAAGCTTTTGACACATCTCTCTATTTGCAAAAAAACTTAATTGCGCCAAGAAAATGTTGTCTCTGTACTCAGTCCTTTAAGAGTTTCTATTGAACGAATTACCATCACACAACACACAAAGCTACATAACTAAACAAAGCCCTGCAGCCACAGGCCCGTCACCTCGCCACAGGCCCGTCACCCCGCCACAGGCCCGTCACCCCGCCACAGGCCCGTCACCCCGCCACGGAACCTAGACCAGACTAAACACCAGTACCAACATAGCAACACAACACCAAAACAATGCAACATCAACACAGCAATGCTTTGCCAACACACAACAACAGCCACCAACAGCAACGACTAAACACCAACACTGCAACGCCGCGCCGACACACAGCAACGGCCACCAAGCTAAGTCAACACACAACGCTACGTCCACACACAAAGCTACATGTATACCAAAGCCCTGCAGCCACAGCCCCTTCATGATACCACAGCCACGGAACCTCGACTAAACACCAACACAGCAACGCAGAACCACCACCAGAGCGCAACGCCAAAAGAGCAGCGCAACGCCAAAAGAGCAGCGCAACGCCAAAAGAGCAGCGCAACGCCAAAATAATGCAGTACCAAAACACCAACGCTACACCACACGGCATTCAGATTGTGAACATGATTTTGGAATCAAAATATTGGACAAAAATATGCTGTCTATAAAAAATAATTGCAATCGGGCTCAGATTATTTCGATCAGGCAATTATGTAATAATGGCAACAGCCCTAGGTGTAGCCTATATGGTCATTTCACAAAGATTGTCAAGAGTTCATTCTGCGGACTAATTTAAACAAAAAAACATTTGTTGGATCATAGAGTTTGTGTTTTATTGCTGTTTAAATGTAGGCTATTATTGGTCTATTTAAAACATGTCCGGTGATTCACTGTAATCCTTGGTATCCTCTGATAATATTTAACCGCATTGGGCTTAACCGATTTTGAAAGTGATTTCAAATGTTTTTTAAGTAGTCTATACTTCCGCAGCTTAGTAACGTTAGGTTACATTTAGCCTGATGTATAAACTGATAGCTAAATTATTTAGTTTGATATCAAAAGTAATAGCATAGTGCAAAATCTCTGGCTTCCAGTATTTTAGTTGGCAACGTCATCTCAGCCAAAGACGAGCTAAGCCTAATGAAAAGGTATCATGTTTGCAAGGGCAAACAAATGGCTCTCAAGTTTAAACGGTATCACCCACACATTGCACTGAGATTTATAACCGGTTGCCTTAACATAAATAAAAAATGTGAAGGCGTTCCTCTAGCATTGTGGAACGAAAAAAACATGAAGAGAAATTGAATGGTAGTTGTGTTCATAGATTATAGAAAAGCTTTGTATCTATGGTTCTGTCATTATCTCTTGTTCTCGGCTGATTAATAAGGAGAGCATAGCCTAATGCTAATTTTAAAGTCAATTCGCAAATGTCATTAGATGCGTTCTTCTATCATATTGTTATTTCAAAAACAAGATCTAAGCAAGTTGCTGCGATTTGTATTATATTATTTCTTAAGATAATGCAAGTGTTTAAAACAGTATTTATTTCTGTGTAGGCTATTAGTGTATTTCTTTATAAAAACATTTTGTAATTATAGCAGTAATGAAGACGCAACTGGAAACATTTCGCTTTTAAATTAAACCTTTTATGTTAGGAGCTGTAATGTTAGGAACATTGAAAACATTGTGCTACTATTGTTTAGAAAATGATTTTCCAGAACTAAAAGCATTTTGAGCATTGTAGCTCCCCCCCGTGTGTTTGGAATAGTGCAATCACAGCTAGACGCAATCTACCGCATGTTGAAGCAATCTACCTGACCTTACCGCGGTAAGAAAACGCTGTAATTAGATGAGCGACATCTGTATGTTGTCAGGTGTAACAGTCTACCATTGCAGAAGACAACAAAGCGCAGAAAGTCTAGGTAACGTTTCCCCTTCACAGGATTCCAGCCAATGTCAGGGTAGCCTTCAGACACCAGCATGGGACAGCTCTGGAGATCACAGCCAGCCAGGTAATGCACCACCTACAAAGAGGGAGGGAGAGAGAGAGGAATGGGGGAAAGAGAGAGAAATTGATTAGTGGACTTGGTGTGCATCTCCAGCACAGGAGGCTAGTCTATCACTGAGCTTTACCCGATTCTGTCTCAACAATGCAGAGCATCATGATGACAAATTGGGTCTATGTATGACTCAGATCAAACTTCACACCTTTGAATCTCAGACCAGACACACTCACCTCAATGTCACTGAGTTAGTGAACAAATTTAGACAATATTGTAAAGGATTATTTATCCATTATTCTGCATATTAACTGTAATAAATGGACTGTTTTAGACTAGGCCTGAATTTGCTTTAGACTGTTCATGGTTGCCATGTATGGGAGAAGACTTAGGTCAGCATGCCCTGTTCTTAGAAGTGATTATGGCCACAACCAAGGCGCCAGGCCTCAAACATCCATAGCCCTGTACAGATGGCTCCAAGGTGAAGTTGCCTGTGTCTCCTCTGTATCCTTCCATTTGGGCAGGACAGAGAACAGGGGTATCTCAGATCAGGAGGTCTATTAACTATGACCTAGAACTATGGTTGCCATCATAGAGTAGGGTCCTATCCTGTTTTCCGATTAGTACGACAACTTGTTTTTGTATGAATCTTATAGCTTTTGAGATAATATATTTGGGGTCTGACAAGGAGGGCTAGAAAGAGGTGGAAGCAATAATGTATGAGCAGAACAATTGTTATGACACTACTCTGTTGGTCTCTGTACTTATACTCTGTTTTGTGAAAGCGATTGTTCCCGTGGATCCACGTAATTAAACTGAAATAATCAACAGTTATACCAGACAGAAGTTTTATTTTAATAAATCGCGAACATTTTCCATCTTCCACAATATCACATACTTCAGGCAAATCTCCCATGTATTAAGATAGGGTTAGGGTATGAGACAACCTGATATTTAACTATAACGCTATTCTAATTAGAAATCCATTATAATGGTTTATTTAATTTGTACCTCTGTCTCTGTATTGGCTACATTTGTTATCTTGGGTGTCTGTTGACACAGGCAATAAAATGTATCCAAGTATAACACCTCAAAACAAACACCCGATAACAGTAAACGATGCCAACACCAAAGGGATCTCTCAATCACAGAAAAAATGCCAGGATTGAAGAACTGCCAACTAAACTACTAGCTTTAATGAACACTAAGGTTGACATATTGTGACGCAGTGCTTAATTTGAGCCGGATCCTTCCCGAATAAGATCCAGTACCTCTCAGATCTGGGTCAGTTTGTTCCAGCACCTTTTTTCCATGGATGCGGTATCTGAAAATTGTGTTTCATTTGTGTTTTGTTTCTACTGACCGTTGTTACGTCATTTTGTCGTCAACAAATTTCATAAATTACATGTTCAAAAAAGATTTTGATCTTGAATATATTTCGTTCATCGAGACCAGATATGTGATTTAAGGGCTCCCTTAATTCTGAGCAGTGCAGTAAAACACAAGATATCAAATGTTGAAAGTGAGAAATGTTATTGTTTCTTGAAAAATGCCCACTATGCCCACTTTGAATATGAATCCAGCAACACGTTTCAAAAAAGCTGGGACAGGGACAACAAAAGACTGGAAAGGTTGTCATCTACTAAAGCCAAAGAAATTCACTCACAGTGACATTAAGCCAAAGATTTTCACTTACAGCCACGTTAAATGAGAGCAAGTTGACGGGCAAGTAGGTCGCTTATCTAGATCTTTATGGCAGACTCCACCCCTCACACAAAACGGGTCTTCAGACACCTATGGGTGACGTCACGGTTACTACGTCAATATATTTTACAGTCTATGGTGGCTACCTAATTCTAGCAAGCTGGTTTGCTAGCTAGCATTGCAGGTTGTAAGAATGACATCAATGAGGCATAACTGAGTAGAGATACATAAAATGTAAAAATGTATTAAAATACGCTTCTATTCCAATTTTAGCCATTGCAATAATCTGACCTCCCTTTATACAAATTTTCTATGCTCAAACCTTAATACACAGCTTACCTGCCGCTATGATGCTGGTTCACCCACAAGTATGCTACAGGCGGGAGTGTGCCGCTTTTGAGTCTCGCGCCACACTGAGTCACATGACCAACACACTGAGTCACATGACCAAACACTCAGTAACGACTTCCTGTAACTTAGAGCGAGTTGGCCGTAGTAGATCATTTAGGTCACAATATTAGGCTATTTAATAAGCTGCTATTAATATATTTATTCATTTGGCATATTTCCCACCGGACATTTGGGCCGATGATATATTCATCTGCCGGACAACTACACCTGATACCCGCGAAAAGTCGGCATATTGCCGTCTAACGTAAACCCTGAGTGCTGGTAAGCATCATTTCACCGGTGTGCTATTCATCTTTCTGGTTGTAATCAGATGTCTAGACGCTATGAGTTAACCAGCACACCCAGGAAATGATGGTTGCAAATAAAGCTAAAGTTTGCTATTAGCTGTAACTACCCCACCAGAACTTGTTTAAGTCGAAGTTACAAAACTTCAGTAATTAACTTGGTGACAGGTTAACTAGCGACGAGGCAAGCTTACAACATTGGATAGTTATTAGCTGGCTACGATTAGCCCATCACTGTCAGACGCTTTGTACTTGTCTTGTTAGCAGTAATCCGAGGTACCCATTTAACTAGCCTAACAGGGTAAGACTTTATGTTGACCATCTTAACCATTACTAATGTACATAATTAACTCAGTTTTCCAAAACTCAAAAAATGATCACCTGCTAGGTAGCATGTTCATATTAATATACGTGGCCAAGGGATAACCTAATGCCATGTTGTACATCATGAATAACTTGTAGATAAATTACCTAACGTTTTACCACAAATCATACAAAATGGTGTTTGCTACAAACATTAACATGTTTTAGTACCTTCCCGAGGAACTAAAACTATAAAAGATCCACTTGTGCTTAGCCAATCAATTATTCAAATGAGAAACTAAAGGCTGGAGAGAAAAAATCTGAAAGAGATTAGATTCACACGTAATTAATAATATACGTGGCCTAGACCACACAGTAAACTACTAGGACGAATTCCTCTTATTTATCCACGCACACAGTTACAAGATATCAATCGTGGCCTAGACAGGGAGTAACTACTAGGTCTCATTTGATCACCTAAAGCAATTGGGGTATTGATTCCAGACGTTTAAATTAAGTATTTTTACGACTCACCTAGTTCATCTGTATCCAAAACCAAGAACTCCTACGCTGTTTTCTCAGTTAGCCAGTTAGCTCAGAAGCTCCGACAAAAACAGTAGAATCGGTAAAGTAATCCATCCACCGTCACCAAACCAAGGTAGAAGCTGTTATAAGAGGAAAGCACGGGAGCAGCAACGACCGAGCGTACAAGTTAAGGATATGTCTCAGTCATACTTCCGGTTATAATTTCTACACAATTTACCCAGAATTTACCCACAACATAGTCACGTGACTTCCTGTCCACGAATAGCAACCCAGCGGCTATAATGTCGTACAGCCAGCGGGCCACCAGCTTTTGCCGCTTTTCTCCTGATCTCAATTTGCATAAGCTAATTTGCATCTCAGGCGGCTTTCCACCTGTGGCCCGACTGCGTTACGCTGGCAGCTAGCCGCCGAAAAGAGGGCGTGCGCTTTAGTCTGCTGTATCTGCTTGTGTTGCCATTTTTTCCAGCAGAGATGCTATTGTACCCCTTTTATTCTTGTACTGATTATTTGATTTATTTCAATATTGTAAAATCTTAGTGTACAGAATTTTGGTCAACATTGGTAGTTTATAAATAAAATAGACTTTGACTATTGCACT
>JACXGI010013832.1:0-20082 GCA_016801175.1 Esox masquinongy | reverse complement strand
AGCTGGGAGGAGACCTCGGGGTAGGCCCAGGACTAGGTGGAGAGATTATATTTCGACACTGGCCTGGGAACGCCTCGGGATCCCCCAGTCAGAGCTGGCAAATGTCGCTCGGGAAAGGGAAGTTTGGGGTCCCCTGCTGGAGCTGCTGCCCCCGCGACCCGATACCGGATAAGCGGATGAAGATGATGATGATGATAGTTTGGAGCTGTGCTTTGGGTCATTGTCCTGTTGTAGGAGAAAATTGTCTCCAATCAAGCGCCATCCACAGGGTATGGCATGGCATTGCAAAATTGATAGGCTTCCTTCTTCAAGATCACTTTTACCCTGTACAAATCTCCCACTTTACCACCACCAAAGCACCCCCATCCCCAGACCATCACAATGCCTCCACCATACTTAACAGATAGCGTCAAGCATTCCTCTAGCATCTTTTCATTTGGTCTGCGTCTCACAAATGTTCTTCTTTCTGATCAGAACACCTCAAATTTAGATTTGCCTGTCAATAACACTTTTTTAATCTTCCTCTGTCTAGTGTCTGTGTTCTTTTGGCCATTTTAATATTGTATTTTTATTGGCCAATCTGATATGTCTTTTTCTTTGCAACTCTGCCTATAGAAGGCCAGCATCGTGGAGTTGTCTTTTACTGCTGACAACGTCACTGGTGTTTTGCGGGAACTATTTAATGAAGCTGCCAGTTGAGGACCTGTGAGGCGTCCGTATCCCAAACTAGACACTCTACTGTATTTGTCCTCTTGCTCAGATGTGAACCAGGGCCTCCCACTCCTCTTTCTATTCTGGTTCAAGCGGGTTTGCGCTGTTCTGTGAAGGGAGTAGTACACAACGTTGAACGAGATCTTCAGTTTATTTTTTCTCGCATGGAATAGCCTTCATTTCTCAGAACAAGAATAGACTGACAAGTTTCAGAAGAAAGTTATTTGTTTCAGGATATTTTGAGCCTGTAATCAAACCCACAATTGCTGATGCTCCAGACCCTCAACTAGTCTAAAGAAGGTCAGTATTATTGCTTCTCTAATCAGAACAACAGTTTTCAGTTGTGCTAACCTAATTGCAAAGGGGTTTTCTAATGATCACGTAGCCTTTTAAAATGATAACCTTGGATTAGCAAACACAACGTGCCATTGGAACACAGGAGTGATGGTTGCTCATAATGAGCCTCTGTATGCCTACAGTACATAGATGTTCCATTAAAAAAATTAGCTGTTTCCAGCTACAATAGTTATTTCCAACATTAACAATGTCTACACTGTATTTCTGAACAATTTGCTGTTATTCTCCTTCAAAAACAAGGACATTTCTAGTTACCCCAAACTTTTAAACGGTAGTGTTCATAATGCAAACACCAACACCATTGGAATTGTTGAATATACATTTCTCATTATTTCGGAATAGAAATTAGTTCAAATTTCAACCGGTTATATGGTCTGGGACCTCGAGCAGAATCACATGAGACAGGTGGTCAAAATGAAACTATGGTGGTAATACAGCTACTGCTGGTGTGCTTTTACACAGAAAAGGCTCAGCCCAATGGTTGTCAAACATAATTTGGGTCTGGTGGTAATGAAAGCGATAAAGAAAAATGAAAAGACGAACAAAGATGACCAGTTCAACTGTGGGCATTTATCTTGGGGCCTCCATCCACTATTGTTATTCAGACGGCAGGTCACATGACATGACCTAGATTTCTTAGGCTTCCTCCGCTCCTCTTTGGTTTGGCTGTAGCGGCTTTTGTACACTGCCATGTTGGGAGAATCTTACTTTAGGAAGTCAGTTTTGTTTAAATACATTTCATGTTCTAGTCATCAACATGGAGTCACAAAAAGCTCTGGTAGATGGGGGATTAGTAATACATTAATAACTTTAGAAATGACAGAACTGAAGCAGCAATCAACAGTAAAAACTGTAACAAAGCATTATCTTTGCAGCTATTTTGTAGAGGGATAAAAAAATATTAGACACAGCTATGGATGCAAGGACTGACTAGCCATGATGTCACCAATATAGTGTTAACCATGTTTCAAGGTAATGACATGTTGTGTACATTTTCTTTCTTTACAAACATTCAAGTAAAAAACTTAAACTGATCTCATTAGGCATTTATATGATATATTATTCAAGGGTCAATGGGTATATGTCATACATTTTATAATAAAGAAAAAAATGTGTTTTACAACTGCTAATTGCCTCTTAAAGTTTCCAAATGTAAAGTCTACAAATTCACAAGATGTACTTTCATTGAACCAGGGAGTTAATCCCGGGCCCACACAAGACAGCTCCATATTAAATTTCCCCAAGACATTAAGCTCTGTTTCAATGCTGCATATTTGTAATGCAAATACATACACTGAAGCTACATGAATCAGTAGTAATTTCTAAGGGAAGTATGTAGATATTTTCTTTAATGTCTGAAACGGTCAGCTTTAGGCTTCAGAACACACATCTAAAGTGGCACTCTAATTGGTTTTCCATCTAAATTAGATTTACCTCACAAAAGCTATCTTTCAAAAAGTGTGTCGTTGTAATATTACTGCATCCTCCACCCTCCAACAGCCACTGGATGCTGGGCTCTAACCACAGGTCCTCTGAACACATTGAGAACAGTCAACCAACAGCCACCCGCGCAAACCATGGACCTTCAAAGACTCAGAGTGAGTGACATTAACAACTTGCTACCAACATGCATTCACAGCTAACTGGCTCGACATTTCACTGTTATATCCTAATATAGCTGTTTGGGTGTTTGGCAAAATTTGATTTATTTAAAAAATATATATTTTTATTTTCACAATACTTCCAATTTTGTATAAAAACAGTCAGTCGTTCTGTGGAAACCCTGGGTAGTGAAGTAAACAACAATGTTTTCACAAGTGACATTTTTCACCTTACGCTAGAAGAAGCTTAAAGTCAATGCCTTGAAATTAGCTGTGTCGTTGTGAGACCAGGTTTCTAATCCGGCACACAGATAAGCCCTGGGGTCCTGCAGTGGGTGGTGGCCAGCACCATCCGGGCTTAGCGGGGTTGGTAATCCAATATGTCTTACCTTATTGCGCTCTAGCAACTCCTTGTGGTGTTGTGGATGAGGTAGAAGGCCATCAAGTGAATTGAGGTAGAAGGCCATCAAGTGAATTCCTTTCTGCGCATAAGGATTCTGGTATAGACTTCTTAGTTGACCAAGCAGCGGGATTAAAACCAGTATAGCATTGGATTTGCTTAGGAAGACTCATATCTCAACATTTATTGTCCCAAGTCTGCTGCAAGTGTCTGTGATGAAATAGGGCCTTAATCACCAGTTGGATAGCATTGACTTGTGGAGAAAAACGGGGTAAAATTAAAATAAATAAATCTTGTTAAAAAATGTAGAAGAATCTCCCAATTATTTTGACTGTTGGATCCTGGTGTAATAGAGTGAACTGTAAAGATTATTATTGACCTCAAATATGCATTTTTCCAATGAAAGATGGCATTTGAGATATATATCATAGAAAGATACACTTAAAGAAAATACAAGTATAATACTTTCTGTATGTGTGTAAACTGTCCAAAACCTCTTTATTTTATCATCAGAAGAAGAAACCTGTGAGAAACAAAAGCAACCATTTCCATTAGACTGCAGTTTAAACCAGCATCTGGAAGCACTGAAAAAAGTCATTTGGTCATGTTCACATACCAATGTCTGTTAGGCTCTCCATTTCAAACGCTGCTGTCAAAGGCTTTAAATTTTAGCTTCAGCTGTGCCCCCTCCTTTGGACTCTCGCCTTTGCATCCTCCAGTCCTGTGCCTCTCCATCTGCAGCTCCAGTCCGTGTGTGATTACAAGGGCCAGCCAGAAGGGGTCTCCCACGATTCTGCACACGACTCCATACCACTCCAGGGCGCTTAGCTCCAAGTCCAAAGCTTGCATCCGTGCCTGGAGTAGGCAAGTGATCGCCAGCAGGGCCACGTCATACAGCGTCAGCCAGACCGCAAAGCCCAGGACGCCCACGTGCCGCTGCGCCCAAACAGCCCCGAGCATGCACAGCGCCAGCAGCAGGGTGATGCCACCCAGGGCAAGCAGGGAGTAGTAGTAATTGAAGCACACCTGGGGCTGAAGGGGCACTGTGCTGTCGGTGCTCTCCCTGGTTGTGCGCAGATGACCGAACTCAAAGACCATTTGCATGACGCCCACCATTAAGAAATAGAAGCCTCCCACTATGGACCCCTGGCGTGGGGTCATGCCACACAGGCCCGAGGACAGGTGCAGCTTCATGGGGACAGTCGCAGTCCACCGATCAATTAGGATAGGGTAGTGACGACAGAAGAAAGCCGGGAGGATTATGGGGGAACGCAACACAGGGAGAGTAAAGGAGTTCTGGGGGGGCGACGGGAGAGACTGGCTTAAAAGCACAATGACACAGAAAAAACGAGTCAGTCGGAGGTTGTTATTCCCTCACAATGTCTCGTTGAAAGAGCTCATACATTTTCCGGAATGGATATTGAAAGCAAAGACGTCAGAGAGCGTTTGCAGCACAATCTTCTGTACGCTCCTGGATGGGACGGGCTCCCACAACGGCTCCTGAAGGGAAGATTCAGAAGATTGAATTATTCTCAAAAAATGTATATTGGAGACTGGTATGACTGATCTTTTACAGTGACACCTTTAGCAGTCAACTAGGTAACTGTGGTTGGGGTCCTCAGTTGGTAGGGGAGGTCGCTTACAACACCAGTGTTGTGGGTTCAATTCCCACTGGAGCCAGTATAAAACAACTGAATAGAAATGTGTGCATTCACTACTTTAGGTCACATAAGAGCGTTTGTAATATGATGTAAATGAAGAAAGTGTTTTAGGGAAGTCTCATTACCCATATTTGCCCCAATTAAATTACCTGGTGAATTTATACGATTTTAGTAAAACTCTATGTTGCTTTAATTTGTCCATAGTCCTAACACATAAAAATTATATCCCAGTTAATAGAAGTTTAAATTAAACTATAGGCCTAATATTTAGTACATAGAAACACATTATATGTGGTCCATCACACAGGGATGTCAAAATAATTCCACACAGGGCCTTGTCTTCTATTTTTGGTTTTTCCTTTTCACTGTGTCCAGTTAAGACCTACACAACCAGGTGTGGGGAGGTCCTAACTGATCATTGACCAATTAATGAATTACAAGGAGTGAAAATCTGTATACACTCTGTATACGCAAGGGTGCAGTGGTCTCTTAATTTTTTCCCAGAGCTGTATATTAAAGATCAAAGTCTTTACTGTACTTTGTGTAATTCGTTGAGAACAAAATGATGTAACAACGAAACCAAAATCACCAACCGAATGAATTTCATCACGGCAAACTCATAATGGGACTCAGTAGTGTGTATGGCCCCCAACGTCCAGGCGTGCTCCTGATGAGACGGCAGATGATGTCCTGGGGGATCTCCTCCCAGACCTAGTATAGGACATCAAACCTGCACCAGGAGGTACCCAGGGCCCACTGCACCAGCGTAAGGTCTGACGATGGGGTCTGAGGATTTCATCCCGGTACCCAACAGCAGTCAGGGTACCGTTGGCTAGCACGTGGAGGTCTGTGCGACCCTCCAAGGATATGCCCCCCCAGACCATCACTAACCCACCGCCAAACCGGTCATGCTGGATGATGTTGCAGGCAGCATAATGTTCACCACAGTGTCTTCAGACTCTTTCACATCTGTCACATGCTCAGTGTGAACCTTCTCTCATCGGTGAAGAGAATGGGGCGCCAATGGAGGACCTGCTGATTTTGGTGTTCCCTGGCGAATGCCAATCGAGCTGCATGGTGTTGGGCTGTGAGCACAGGTCCCACTAGAGGATGTTGGGCCCTCATGCCACCCTCATGGAGTTTGTTTCTGACAGTTTGGTCAGAAACATGCACACCAGTAGCCTGCTGGAGGTCATTTTGTAGGGCTCTGGCAGTGTTCCTCCTTTTCCTCCTCGCACAAAAGAGCAGATACCTGTCCTGCTGCTGGGTTAATGCCCTTCTATGACCCTGTCCAGCCTGTCTCCTGGTATCTCCTCAATGCTCTTGAGACTGTACTGGGAGACACAGCAAACCTTCTTGCAACGGCTCCATCCTGGAGGAGCTGGACTACCCGTGCAACCTAAATGGGCTGCAGGTACCGCCTCATGCTACCAGTAGTGACAAGGACACTAGCAAAACGCAAAACTAGAGAAGAATCACCCAGGAAGGATAAGCAATTGTCTGTGGCCACCACCTGCAAAACCATTCCCTTTTTGGGGGTTGTCTTGCTGTTACCTCTCTTGTGCGCCTGTTGTCACTTTCATACAATCGCTTATGCTTCCTAACTGGACAGATTAATATCCCCAAAGTTTAATAGACCTGGTGTTATGCTTTGATGATTACGTGTTTCCTTAATTTTTTTGAGCAATGGACTTTACCTGTTATCTTGTACTAATGATATGTTTCCAACGTTGGCTAATGTGTTAGTGTTGAGCGACACTAGATCGCTGATTAGAATCTGGCAATTGCAAACAATCTAAAAATGTTTTCATTAAATGAATGAACAATTATTTCAATTAAATGACCTGCAGATTCAATAAGGTACGAATAGATCTGGATATGATACCACTAGCCACTGCACTTTTAGGGTCGTTTTTTCCAGAAATTCTCCAGCAGGGTGAAGTAGAGGGCAGCAGTGAAGCCCCTAAGTGTCCAATAAATTTAAATATCTACATATCTGTGCAGCAGGAAGACTAGGCAAATAGTTTATAGACATATTTTGATCAATACAATGTATGAATACGTAATTCATTGCGGGGGTTAAAGTTTTTGAGTTCTTTTCCTGTTTTGCAGTGTAGGCAAATGGGTAACCATGGGTTACGAAATGTGCGTGTCCCCATTGGCCGAGGGTGGAGTTTGTAAATGGGGGGCGTGGTCAACCGTGGTCAGTCGCCTCTACGTAACTAACTAGGAACGACCTACTTTAGCTAGCTAGCTACACCGAAGTGTGCTGTAGTGACTATGCGGCAGTTAACGTTGACTTTATTTTATCACTATTTTTTTGGTATAGCTCCACTCACCTGCCGATGAGAGACTTGTTGAAAGTGTGTGCTCTTTGTCTTGGCGATTCCTAGCTATTTTCCACCCACGAAATTAGCTAGATCTAGCTACAACCAACCGTCTCATCCATTGTGGTCAAAATCCGGATGTAAAACCAATTTGCAACGGTTGACCAGTTAAAATGGTAGGTGTCGCCGCGCGCTTAATGATTCCACCGCGCGGAATTCACACAGAGCCTCCCAACCACAGACTGCAGCCAGCCAGGTTAACCAGACAACTGCGATTAATAATAAGTACTTGTATTTGGACAGATGGTTCCGCGCCGGGTCAGAGGCAATACAAGCACTACAGACTGCTTGTTACCATTGAGATATGCATGTTCTCCTTGGCATGTGAAACAGTATTTTCACTATTCTTCGATATAAAAAACATCTGTTTTTTGATATGGTAAGACGGGATACAATGGGTTAATACCTTAAAAGACAGTTTAAATTCAAGGTTTTTTTTTCACTCAGCTGAGTAAACTACAAGTTGTAGCCAAGTGGCGAATGTGAAAGCTGGCCTTAAACCTGGCCTCTGGGGACACACTGAAAACCGCTGTGTAACACTTCAGCTTCTCTCATGCAGCTGGCCTCTGCATGCCAAGCGCCAGTGTACAGAGCATGCTTGCCCCGCACCAACATACACCGCTTGGGCATTCACAGCACTGCCAGTGTAACTGAAGAAAGTGAGCTAAAAAGGTACTCATGGCAAGGCAATGATCACAAAAACCTTTTTACACTGGTATTCTTACATACTGTAGCTTAAGCCTTTGTGTTTCAATCCTATGAATAATTTACAGATCAAATGATTTACTCTATTTACAAAGTTTATTCACTTATTCTTAAATGCATTTTCACAAACATAGAAATCTGACATGTAAAAAAGTGAAATCAATTAAAGCAAATGTTATCAAATAGGATGAAAATCTACCATGGCATTCAGCACCTGATCGTATTGACTCAAACTATAGGTATTACATATGTATAAAACATCACACAATGTTAGAAATTACAGATTTATGCACATTTAAAAACAGACAAAGGTATAACAATGCCAAGGAGGCTACTCTTCCTATACCAAAAATAATAAATAAGGCATAATAATTGCAGTCATATCAAAGGATGACTTCATTCAATAAATTAAAGGCAGTTGGCAGTATTGTAGAAGGTTAATGAACCATGTCTCCTTACAATGTTTAGCTTCTGATAAATGCATTAACATGAACTGTTCCCAATTCAATACCATGTATGTACATTGTTTTACATTCTAAGTCATTGTCATTGACAATAGAACATTTTTAAATGACCCGCCACATACCAAGTAACATCTTTATAACGCATCAAAGAGTAGGAGGGCTGATCTGGGATCCATTTCGACTTTTAAAATCAGAGCATTACATGGATTGACAGGGAGGACAATCATTGATTAGCAGTCGGACTATGGGAGTATGAATACGGGCCCAGCCCGCAACTTCAATATACACAGGTCACTAGATGTATACAATGTTTTAGTTGTTGGCAACTGGATTTTCCTTATACTGATAGTTGGAAAAATGAGTTTTGTACATTTTACTTGCCAGGAAAACCAAACAAAACACAACGGCATACAACGGTTTTTCAAGGCAAATCTTTTTCCGTTTTTTTTTTTTTTTTTTTTACATTCTTTATCATTTTGCATGACATCATCCGTGTTGTGAGATACAGTGAATCCATTACATTCAAGCCTATTCAACAGCCTCATGTTGTCTAGAAAACATATACAGAACATAAGTTGAAGTTAGAAAAGGATAGCATGAACACACTGGTTCAAATATATCACTTTTCTAAGAGACTGACTGCTGAGAAATTATATGTGCCTACATCATACATTTCTGCACATCCACTTCACTTGCAAAAGCTACGTAGGACAATTTATTCAAATGGATTTGGCTGTGTACACATTAAGTGGAATGGCAATGTTTCACTAAGAGAGGGTGGAGTCGGGCTCTGAAACAGCTATCTGAGCTCATGACGCATTGCAAAGAGGGCTCCCCACAGAAATGTAGGCACACGCCAGAATCTATCGTGTTGCCCAAGACAAAGTGTGCCAGACATTGTAGTCAAATCATCAGTACTAATGAATAAACGTTTATTGAAAAGCTACAACTTAGGAAAAGTCTCCATTCCCTTTCAACACTGGCTACAAGTTTATAAAATGTGTGTTCTGGTAAGACTACATATTTCAAATGACATCTAGGCAAATATAAAAATAATTCTAAATCCTAAAAAATTCAACAGTGAAAAACAACAATCTTTTCAATAGATTAAATAAATTAGCATGGGATCTTTGGAATTGGCCCACATTATTCTGGACACAATTTGTTTTCTTCAAATATCCTAAATATAGTTTGCTGAGCATAACCAGTGTCCCCTGCTCTCACAAAGAGACAAACATGTGACGACAATCTGTCAGAACCAGCAGGTGGCAATCCTATCCTCTGACTCACACATCAGCCGTCATTTCCTGTCAATTTCTTGACTACTCCACATTTAAAATCAACATTTTGTTGACATCCAACAGGTTGATCGCTAACAGGCAACTCACTGCTACAACCCTCCCATCTATGTTATTACTCCCGGTATTGACCAACGTAGAAATCCATGGTGTTGTGATCAACGTGGTCATTTCTGATGCACCATACAAAAAAGTCAGTTTCCAGATATCCCAGCCGTGATCCTTACAACGCCGAACCCGGCATTTACATGCTAGACATAATCATTTTTATCATTACATTTCAATTACGTGTTTTGTACCTTTTTATATTTTGTACGTAAAAAGGCACTCTCCCTGTTACTTTCTTCTTTGGCAATTACTCCAAAGAGCTCACTGTCAACTGTCCTCCGTAATCCCTTCAGCTGTCAGTTCTGCTAACCCTAAAAGTGTCAGTTCATGCCAAAAAAATGGCCCCTCCGTTGAGGAGCACTTCAAGGTGCGCACTTGGAAGTTGTCAACTTCAGAGCTCCTTTGCTGTGCAGCGTTTTCAGCGTTTTGAACTCGAGTGGCATCCTATGAGGGCTGGCATTGGAGAAGTAGCTATACTTGAGCATGTCGTAGTAATGGTACTTCACCACATTTCCATTTGTGTCCCTTGGAAAAGGCCAGAATCCGTACAAGTGAATCTCGTCACAGAAGCGTGTGGCTAAAGTGTACATCAACAATCCGGTGCTCGGCCGTTTGATATTGATCTTGTTCGTCAACCAGTACCTGGGAGGAAAAAAAGAACAAATTAATTACTAAACCCTGCTCGGATTTGACCAGATTCCATCGCTAACACAAATGGCTACAAACACTTCACTACAAACACCTCACAGCTGTTGCCTCTGGTAATCCACTAAACAACAGCAGTGTGCCGGGTATTCCCTAATACACTCAAAACAGCCAAGTTCTCCATAATAGCCTAAATAATGCTGGCGGTAATGTTGTTTTGTTCTAGAATAACAGATCAGACCACTAATTTAAAGCTATATTCATGCCAAAGGCTTATTATGTCTGCATCCACCGAGGATTCCACACATCAATGGAAGGGAAATGTTGTAGAGACCCTCAGCAGCTGATGAATTAAAGAACAGCCGACAGTTTTCAATTCCCAAGACAGACATGTCGAGGAGAATGAGAATTTGGATTGAATGGGAAAACAGCACATTTTCTAGATGTCATGCTGTGGAAACCAATCCAAGTATTGTTTTTGCTACGGACCAAAAAACCCAGACGTGTGCACGTCATTATTTTGCCTCAGCATTTGGTATTTCGGCAATTACACATTGCAATGTCCAGCAAACTCAATATTAAGCCTAAAACCCAGTAAGCACAGTCACCTTTGGTTGACATACATATTACAAATGCATTAATGCATTCTGATGTTGCAGAGACATAAAAATGGAGTCGATGTCTGGATAGTTGTATAAGCATTCTTCCCCTTTGACCTTTTCATATTTTGGTGCGTAACCCTCTATTATAGTTATAAGCTAGAATAAGGATTTACCCTGCCTAAGAAAATACATTTTTGAATGGCGTTTATCTGCTATTCCATCCATGAGTCTTCTTTGGTACATTTCTAAAAGCTTTGCACACAAGGATTGTGCTGTTTTCCATCATTCTTTCAAAAATTCTTCCGGCTCTGTCCAGGTGTTCGAAATCATGGCTAGACAGCAATTATCAAGACTTGACACAGACTGTAAAATCGATTTAAGTCAAAACTTTAACTTGGTTTCTCAAAAAACGTTTAATGTATTCTTTATAGGCACCTCCAGTGTCGATTGGGCATTGTTTGTTTGTTAAAGCCCTTCAGAAATATGAATTATTCTCAGACTGTCTGGTATAACTGGCAAACTGTTGAAGGTTTTCCTCAAGGATTTTTGCCTGTGCTTATCGACATCCCGTTGCTTTTCGTCTGAAATTCTCTCCAGTCTTTGCTGTTGTCAAACACACTGACACCATGCTGCAGCCATCACCATGCTTGAAATAGGGAGATGTATTCTCACCAGTGTGTTACTTTGGATGGGTCCCAAACTAAGATTTTCATTTAGACCAAAAAGTGTGCATTCCTTTGACATGTTTCTTTGGCATGTTAACGGCTCGTTGCATGTATGACGCAGGTTTGGGATTATTTCTATTCTGTATTTTTGTGTACCTATTTTCTGCCTTTTGGTTTCGATCATTATGGTGGTAACTACACACGTGGTTGAGCCGTCCTCAGTCATTTCATAATTGAAATGATAATTGAACTGTTCACCGTTTTAAAACAACCAATGACCATTACTGAGCAGGGTGTCTTTGTATCTTTGTTGTGTGTGTATGATTCAAAACACCTACCACAGCAGTGTAATTACTAACCTGACAGTGCCTAAAGACATACTAAATGTGTTTAGATTTTTTGTGTCACCCATCTGCCAATCACGGCCCGTCTTTGTGAGAGTTTCAAATGAGCTCCCTGGACTTTATTGTTGAAGCTGTACCATACAACATCTGTAAGATCCCTCAGTCAAGTATGTATGGATGACAGTGGAAATGGTGGTGAATGCCTGTTATTTCACAAATAGTGAGGTTATGTGACTTATAATGTGATTTGTTTAGCCAAATCTGTAACGCAACAAATTGTATAGAGGTCACTGATTACTTGCTATCCATTGTAAATATATAGGGGGGCCTTTCTGGGTGACAAGCACTTGATCCATCCAGATTATCAAAGGTCACTAATGTCTTATTAATGGTAATTATGAGGGCCAGTTCCGACCCAAACATTGTATATCTTTGAACTGCAGCCACAATCTTTATTTTTCCATCAACTGCAGTACCTCTACACAGACAATTGAGAAATACAGCACTTTGGGTCACAACTGGGAAAGGTGAGCTATCAAAGTCTTAGAGGCGTCATTACTGATACACTTCTAAAATTAAAATAGACGTCTGCACATAGCGCAGACGGGGCCTTTAGATGAAAGCTGTTGTCATCATTCTGTTTCCCATGGACCTGTGAGTCATGTCACTACTTTAACCAGGCTACTGTATGTTGCAGAGAGGCGGGAGGGTAGAAATATGTATCAGAAAGAACATGGTGCTCGGCTGCTATGGCAACTCACACAAGGACATTGAATGTGACCACAGAATTAGACCGAATAAACCGGTGCCCCGGGGTAACTGAACGTGTGTAACGATCAACCCGCAAAAACAATTAGCCGGTCAACAATTCATTGGACGATTTATACGCTGCTGTATTTTTGTACCCGGAAAATGACAGCCTTCACAATGCCCCTCTCGTTAACTCCTATGGTGGCGCTCGAGCTCGTTCGTGATAACACCGTTTCGAAATAAGATCTCACCCACTTTCTTGTTTCAAATCTCATTACTCTTCTCATTGGCCCCATCCTCCACCCCAGCCCCCCCCGCCACCACAGCTCGCAGAGTTCTAAATTGGAAATTAATTGAATCCAATCACACTGGAGCTACCAATCTATCGACGTATGAAGACACAAGGGCACGGATGGAATTGTCGCCTGCTCGGAAGGCATTTGGAGAGAGCTACAGACTGCGGCGAGAGGGAGATGTGATTGGTGGGCAGCCCAGGCTAATTTCCCCGGCTACGTGAAGCGGTGCCAGCTAACATGATGCATCCCAGTTCGCTAGTCTCTAGCTGCACACCACAGTTGATGCTGGATGATGCCAGTGGTTGGCTAGAAGTGTGCTCCAAACTGCACCCTATTTTTCTTAAAGAACACTACAATTAGACAAAGTAAGATACAGTAGGGTTTTTGCTGAAAGAGTGTCTGCTTACACCATTGGACCACTGACCACCATTGACACTACTAGACCACAGAAACCAGTGACGGGGCGCATCCTATCACTTTCCTAGACCACAGAAACCAGTGACGGGGTGCATCCTATCACTTTCTTAGACCACAGAAACCAGTGACGGGGTGCATCCTATCACTTTCCTAGACCACAGAAACCAGTGATGAGGTGCATCACTTCAACTTGTGAACATTAAGGGGTCATAATGCCGTAATAACACCACATTAAGGGGTCATAATGCCGTAATAACACCACATTAAGGGGTCATAATGCCGTAATAACACCACGTCACGTCCATATAATCTTACTGACTTCATGACCGACTTGTAAAAATTGATTTTGTGTCCAATAGCAGAAAAAAAGCACATCATGCTAATGAACTTTCAATTTGGTGTGTGTGTGTGTGGCCTAATTTATAGACCGAGTTGTACGATGCCGCCCATTAGGCAATCATTTAATGGTCCAAAACCGACTCTTTCTAGACAACTACACAAGTGTGTGTGTGTGTGTGTGTGTGTGTGTGCGTGTGTGCATCCTGTATTACAGTGGTTTCCACCTGTGGTCCTGGAGTACTCTGCAGCGGAACAGAGCTGCAACGGAAGGGCGTGCTGTCGGAGAACCGCTACTGAGGTTCATACAAGAAACGTCTGCATCCATGGTATAGGACACGTCACGCGTCAAAACTCACCCTCTCACCGCGTGGATGAGTCTCAGCGACGGGTAAGCCGTCTTCACCCTCAGCTTCCTCTTGACGATGAGTTCGTTGACACTCTCCACGTGCCTCTCCCCTCCCTTCACCATGAAGGCCGGGATCCACAGCACGCTGTCGTTCAGCATGTGCAGCCGCTGGACAAACCTCTCCATGTCCGAGGCGTTCCTCAACCCTCCGTAGGCCCTCTGGATGACCGAGGGGTTCATCGTGGTGAAGTCGGACCGCAGCCCCACGTCCTCGGCGAACTCCGCCAGCGGCGCCAGGTTACAGCTGTGTCAACAGCAGGTAGAGAGAGAGAGAGCCATTAGAGAAAGGGTACGATCTCGAGCAGAGTTGCCCTTTTGCAATACCAATATGCCACTGCGAAGGAGGGGGAAGAGCAGACACTGTTTTATGTCGAGCTGCTGCCCTTCAGAGTCTTTGCTAGAGTGGAGACGATGTCTGTGTGTGCTCCATGGTTTTATTCCAGTCCTGTACCAACACACTAATCTTGATAATAGCACACGGCATTAAATGAAATGTTCCCTTAAATTCTACCGCAGTGACAATTCCATCCCAGCGGACGGTTTCAATTCCATCACACTGGATGGGTTTCAATTCCATCACACTGGACGGGTTTCAGTTAAGCAAGAACCACCTTATTGTCTCACGAGTCAGTGCCACTAACGTAGCTCAGCAGTCCTGCAACGCTACAGTGCAGTGTCCACTGACGTAGCTCAGCAGTCCTGCAACGCTACAGTGCAGTGTCCACTAGTGTAGCTCAGCAGTCCTGCAACGCTACAGTGCAGTGTCCACTGACGTAGCTCAGCAGTCCTGCAACGCTACAGTGCAGTGTCCACTGACGTAGCTCAGCAGTCCTGCAACGCTACAGTGCAGTGTCTACTGACGTAGCTCAGCAGTCCTGCAACGCTACAGTGCAGTGTCCACTGACGTAGCTCAGCATTCCTGCAACGCTACAGTGCAGTGTCCACTGACGTAGCTCAGCAGTCCTGCAACGCTACAGTGCAGTGTCCACTGACGTAGCTCAGCAGTCCTGCAACGCTACAGTGCAGTGTCCACTGACGTAGCTCAGCATTCCTGCAACGCTACAGTGCAGTATCCACTGACGTAGCTCAGCAGTCCTGCAACGCTACAGTGCAGTGTCCACTGACGTAGCTCAGCAGTCCTGCAACGCTACAGTGCAGTGTCCACTGACGTAGCTCAGCAGTCCTGCAACGCTACAGTGCAGTGGACACTGACGCAGCGTGCAGTGATTGGCGCTTGCGTGTACAGGACCCATGGGTGTAGACGTTGTGGGAGACGATTGGCTGGTACGCCAATCCGATTACAGAAATGCCTATAGCTTCAGGTATGTCACTGGTTAATGGAGGCCAAGTTTGACGGATTGTCCCAACGGACGATCCGTGGATATGGACGGAAGTGTCCGGGAATAGGATTACGTCAACTGTAAGAGCAAGAGGGAAACGTGAAAAATATTGTAGCTCCACATTGCCATCTGAGCCCTGCCAACAGTCTGGATGATGATGTGTTACACAGCCTGTGTCCCAAATGGCAACCTATTAATTACATCGAGTGGACTACTTGTGACCAGAGCACAACAGGGAACAGGGTGCCCTTTGGGACAAATCTGTTCCGTCTGAACTGGGCAGATGGCACCAAGGAAACATTGCTAGTGTGCTTTTTAATCCCATTTACTCCGACAACAGGTTTATTGATATTGTGGTGTGCGAGGCAGACTATTCAGAAGGGATGTCCTGTCTATCGCAACGGCAACAAGCTGAGACACAGCTGACAGCTATGTGACAACAAAGATCTGCCAAAGTCTTCCGTCAGCACAACCGCCGCGCCGGTTACAAATTCAACACCATGAAACATGCCCTTATTTCACTTGGCCTGAAGTCATAGACTCTTTTAGTTTGTCACCTTTTTTTTAAATCCTTTGCCCCCTCAATTCTCTATTCAATTCTCTGTGGAGAGTGACAGCGTGCTACTTCAGTAGAGTGTAAAACACAAAGTCAGTCAGTCTTTGACTGTGAGGCACACCACTAAGTCCTCTGTGAATCTGACAGTGGGTTCTCTCATTAGACCAAGGTAAACCACAGCGTCTTTGCACACTGATGGCAGGCAATTTCTTAATAATCACATGGAAAAAAACATTAACGAATCGCGACACACAAAAAAATATTAACCTAACTGGTATAAATGTCCAGGTAATTTCCATTCTTATCCATCTAGTATTTGTTTTTTTTAATAATGCATCTCTACGCTAGAGGCAAACACAATGACTGATGAACTAAGCTCTAATGGTCTCATATTTTAAGAGAACACTTGACAGGAGAGTGATGCCATTTTCCCCCCCCATATTCAATTTAACGTGGTCCTCGTGGGCACATAAAACCAAGAACTGCTCATTAAATGCTTACAGGAAATAATTTGACTGAGCTTCTGGCAAAGATCCAGTCTCCTTGAGTGTTGACCGAATATCTGGCTTCTATCCATTAGATAATGACAGCTAATATTGCCATTACCTTGAGTGGTTCTATGAACATATACGTTTTGGGGGTGTTAACTAAGGACTAATGATAGCAGAAAGAAACTCCATTAAAGCTATAACCTAGGTCTCCAGCATTTTCTCATTGAATTTCGGGGAATGACGATTCCTTTACTGCATTAAGTCCTAACCTTGGGAAATAACACCATATAATTCATTATCATACTTTTTTGGCACCACTGCAAAAGCAGACTAATTAACAAAATGATTCAAGAGACAACAGGAATACCGTATCACAAAGTCGTGGCTGTCAATTTCCCTGCCACATCCGCTGTTGAGAAGCACACCGGAGTTGCCGACCACGGCGCACGTCCTGAATCGCTTGTTTTTGAGCGGCGAGACGTCCGGTAGCAGACTGTGCAGCGTGTGGGAGACGTTCAGCGTTCGGCGCCGGTCGAGGACATAGTGGATGGTGTCTCCTGGTTTGAAACTGCTCTTCACCACTGAAACATCTCTTTCAGCATCCAGGAAACGTAGGACGTCTTTCCTGCATGAGTCAGAAGAGAGGAGCATTGTACTGTAGGCATACTCAAGTTGAAGCTCTTTATTGCGGTCTGATTTGCCAGGCACAGATTAGGCGAAGACACTGACTGAATAATATTCACAACAGAGCATCTCTACGGAATGCCTTTTCAGACCAAAACTAGGTTCATCCTGTGTCTCAGAAATTGACCCATTTTTCCCACTGAAAGGGAGTGTATTTATTTTTTTGCCTTTTCCCAAGGCTTCTGGTATGTGTTGCTGTCAACTCTTTCACATGGCAATATCAACTGGCTTTGCTAGGCTTAACAGGTGTTGGAAACCTCTTAATTTTGAGGGATGACAGGTTCACACCTCTGCTCCATGTTTGATATATCACAGTAGTTCTGTGGTAGTTAATGAGAACATCATGAGGACCCTCTGTTTTGATTCACTACAGATCTCCTGTTGTGAGAGATTTACAGTACTGTGCAAAAGCCTTAGGCACCTGAAAGTCGAACTAAGGCCTTTTATTTGGGTAGTAAGTGTTTTAATTTAACAAATGTGTATATATAAAAAATGTATAGATTAATATATTATTGTTACTAATAAACACATACTATCCAAAAAAATGTTAGACTTTCAGGTGTCCCAGACTTTTGCACAGTACTGTAAACCAGTACAAAACATGACAGAGAGAGTATGAGGATGGGAGGTAACTAGAGCATATAAAGCAGCTAAAAATTTCTGGTGTAATTTGTTCAAGTCAAACTGGCCAATATTTTCCACAGTGAGTTTAAACAGCAATATCTTGATTAGCTTTCTTGCTACAATATACTGCGTGAAGTGACTAAGACACGCGTAAATTAACCCACAAAAACCACTCCGCTAGATTAGCTTAAGTCATACAGTAAATGACAGTTTTGCCGTTTGAGCAACTTTCCCGTCCCTTCACCGTCTCAGAGGTCTCAAAGTGCTTTCTAGTGTGCAGCCCTACTTAAGATGATTCCCCAGACACTGGGACAGAAGGGCCGGCTGCTATTCTTAGGCAAGGAAGGCACGTACACCCAAAAAAAAAAAAGAGGTAGTCTCACCACAGATTGAGGCACACACCGTACTGTATATGAGCTGAATGTCAAAAATCCTGTTGTGTAGCGCGGTCAGACAGACAACTAACTGCACCAGAGACAGACACTTGGTCTTTGTAATTAAACAGAGGGAACCCTGAGGGAAGTTTCTCAGCTAGAAAGGGTTGCAAACTCCGCAACAACAACATCCCCAAGTTCACTGTTTAATACAAGTGTTGTCACAGTATACCAACACGACGACCTCGGCTCACCTGCATGATGTACTTTGGAGAAATAGAAAATGCACTTCGACTCCTGTTGCGTAGACCTCCAGACAGGACTATTCACGAGGAAGAAAAATTGCCTCCCGTATAGATTTTATGCCATTGAAGGCATTGAAGTTATACAGTCGTCTTACTTCGGTATCACTGACTCACTGTTGGTAGGGCTCACTGCGCTGTGCCGACAAACCTATCCCGACTGATCCGGGATGCCGCGGCCCGCCCACGGTTCAGCCTTCCCGGGTTCCCCCATGTCACCCAGCTCCTCCTCTCACTCCACTGTCTTCCCGTGGAAGTTCACAATCCACCACAAGGCCATGGCGCTCGCTGGTACGAAGAAGCAATTGAAGCTACCTCAGGGCAATACGCAAGGCCCTGACCAGGGCTCTACATTCTGCCATCTCTGGGCTTTTGGCAATCACACCCCTGTGGGAAAGCAGCTTGGGATCTGCCCAGTCAAAATTCCTCTCTTTCCTCACACCTCAATGGTGGAACCAGGAACCCCTTGAAGTTAGGTTAGAGTCTCCACCCATTTTCCGGAAACCTCTGAGACCCAACTTTGTCAAAGAACACCCCAAGGTTATTAGTACGGTCTTCCTTCCAGCACTGACTTTTGCCGGTAAGTAATTTATTGAGTAGCGTGTACTTACTACTACTGAGTTGCATGGTTGTTCCACCTAGCTTCTTACAATGGACGCACAAACTGTAAGTCGCTCTGACAAGCTACGTTACCCAAGCGTTCTCCCGACATTCTGGTTGAGCGGGCAGCGTAATAAATCAGTTTGGGGTATGTCACAATTGACAAATATCCAACATTTGATTCCCCCAAGCCCCCAGCGACCACGTACGATTCAGAAACTGGGGGTAAAGGGGTGAAATTGGGGGATTTCTTTGGACGGAGGCCTGGCATAGGGGCTAATCTGTGATGTTCTGGAGGTGTGAAGCAAAGCAGTGGTCAAGCAAAGCAATGAGTCCGATTTAATGTTGACCCTGACAATGAGACATGCTCCTCATAGTCTGCAGAGGCTTCCTTCCTACTGTGTCCATGCGTGCCAAATGGCATCCTCTACACTACTGCACCACTAGGAGCCAAAGGGGTCTGATCAGAGGTGTTGTACAATAGGATAGTTGTGGAAGAGGTGAGTAATTCTCAGCACACCGTCAGTTGATCTGGGCCCCGGAGGCCTGGAGGAGGACTCCTGTTGTGTAGGTTCAATCCTTTTCTAATCCAATTATAATAAATGGAAAAGCTGTGACTCACCTTATCATGAGAACCAGTGACGAATTGACCCGCCATCCTGCGACCGAGTGCTGGAGAAACAACGGAATACCCCTCCTGCTAAATTTCCCGGAACTATTGACCATGAGTCTCGAGGTGATGAGTTCACTGTCACTGAAATAAAAAGACGGGGAGAAAGAAAAACATATTGTCCAGTGTCTGCATAACGGAGACAGTAACAATGGCATCTTTGCAATAGTACTTGAGACTTGAAGGCATAGGAAACACACACACACACACACACACACACACACACACACACACACACACACACACACACACACACACACACACACACACACACACACACACACA
>JACXGI010013831.1:0-20089 GCA_016801175.1 Esox masquinongy | reverse complement strand
CGTGGGTTAGACCTGTCGTGGGTTGGGTGTATCGTGGGTTAGACCTGCCGTGGGTTGGGTGTATCGTGGGTTAGACCTGCCGTGGGTTGGGAGCATCGTGGGTTAGACCTGCCGTGGGTTGGGTGTACCGTGGGTTAGACGAACCGTGTGTTGGGCGTGCCGTGGGTTACACGTATCGTGGGTTGGGTGTATCGTGGTTTAGACCTGCCGTGGGTTGGGCTTGCCATGGGTTAGGCGTAGCGTGGGTTGGGTGTGCCGTGGGTTGGGTGTGCCGTGGGTTAGGCATGCCATGGGTTAGACCTACCGTGGGTTAGGCATAGCATTGGTTAGGCGTACCGTGGGTTGGGCGTGCCGTGGGTTGGGCGTACCGTGGGTTGGGCGTGCCGTGGGTTGGGCGTGTCGTGGGTTGGGCGTACCGTGGGTTGGGCGTGCCGTGGGTTGGGCGTGCCCATCCCATTTAGGCCCGCATTACAGTAGCATGCAACACCACCCAGCCACTGAACGAATGCAGGTCGCTCCTCTCTATGCAATTAAAATAAATGTAGTCATCAAGCCACTAATCACTGTAATAAAATATCCGAGCGTGTGTGTGTGTGTGTGGGGGAAATGTGCACTATATGTGATTTAAACCCCATCCGCCGGCTGTTATTCTCAGCAAGAAGCCTAGGATAGACAACTTGTCTATAGGCTTTGACCTCGATTTGAACTGTAATCTTTCCATCCACTGTCGGTGAGAAATAGTACATAATGCATAGAATGTTGTGTGTGTACTTTGGTTTAATAAGCAACCTCATTCAAGTCTCTCCACAAAGATGTTTTTGTTGGGCAAACAAACCAGGCTAGTCCTGGCCGTTAAAATATATCACTATGGAATCAGAACCTCTGAATTCCCCTTCATTACTTTGGTTCCATTTTGCTTTTAGTCTTTCACTCTCTCAATTTCTCTTTCTCTCCCTCTCTTTCTCCCTCCTATCTCTTTTCCTCTTTCTCCCTCCCATTTTAATTCTCCCATTCTGTCTTACTCTCCTTTTCTCCCTCTTTTCTCTTCAAATCCCTTGGTTGCTTTCTCTACACACAGAAGTTCCCATGGATACATGACATTGTGAGGAAGCATCTTAACTCTGAGTGTTTCCTCTTTTGGAGAGAGGAGAGAATAATGCCAGAGAAAGGTCCTAGCAGGGAAAGCCCTTGTCAGTGTGTGGGTGTGTGTGTGTATGGTGACAACCAGCAGTGTGTGGGTGTGTGTGTGTGTGTATGGTGACAACCAGCAGTGTGTGATAGAGAGACTGCGTGTTAATTGTCAACATGGGATAGGTAAAAGGAGCTAAAGGATGATAGGGCACAATGTACACAAACGTACTAACAAACATACACACACACAGACACACACACACTCACACACACACGTACGCACACATATACACAGACATACAGACATCCAAACACACAGTACACATTAGGCCGCCCACCTGCTCATGACTGATGCGGAAAGTGGGACACATCTCATCTAGAGGGCTCAGATCATTATTCTACGGCAGGGAAACATCACAGTCAAACACCTACATGCAACGCAGCTTTGACTCAAAAATAAACCTGACTTCACACAGACAAACACACACACACACACACACATACACACACGCACACACACAAAGAGAAGAGTGGTTTTGAAGCTATGATAACTAAGCTGGAGTCATTTGGGTCCTTTAGAACTAAATTATCCATTCTCTCTGACTCACCATTAACACAGTTCACTGCTGCATAACTGAAATCTATATAATTACTCAGAGTGAAATTTAAAGGCTTTTTCATAGAGCACTGTAATTGAATGAATATTCATTATGGCAATAAAGAAATATGTAAATAGGAATTGTATGTGCTTGCATGGCCTGTGTGGGAAAGGCAACCTGTGGAGTGACAAGTCTAGATCCAGTTCAACAAAGCAGGTCGGAGTATAGGCCCTTTTAAGCTGTGATTTTGTGTGTGCGTGTGTGTGTGTGCGTGTACATGTATGGGCCAGAGTAATACTCTTTAAGCTGTAATTGTGTTTGCGGAGTTGCACTGCAGCAGCCCCTGGTTGATTTATGGTTCTTGCCAACGTTCAGCTAACAAGGGCTATAAATTCACCCCTCAGCTGCTAGTCATCAACAAGGGACAATCCAGTGGGTTGAAGGGGTAAGAGAGCGCTTGTGTATGTAAGTGTATGTGTGTAAGTGTGAGTGTGTGTGCTTGCCGCAAATCCAGGACCTAGATGTCTTCATTTTGGCAATATGGGAGGTATAATAACCTCTTCGTAGAACGTCATGACGACAGGGAATCTGACCCCTTGATGAGCCCTGACCCCTCAGACGTGCGGTGAATTCCAAATCACTGCTGTTGCCCCACCAGTTTCCCAGGTGGATTGTTTTAACCCAGCGGCCCACAGAGTGTCACATCCCCTCAACCAGTGCAACCATAGAATGACATCCAACGTCCTCTGAAAACGCACGTGGACGCTCTGTCTGGGTGCTATTTCCCGACTTGACGTGCACACGAAACAGAGTGGTGTCAATCCGCTTCTTTCAATCAGCAACCGAACCTCTATGGATATCGCTATAGATTCTGGAATTCTCTTGAAGACAAAAGAGCCACGCTGTAATGAAACAGACCTTGAGTGCCGGTGTACAGTTTCGGTATCCTTTTTCCCTACTTGAGTGAGCTTTCAACATTGATCATGAAACGTACACCAAGCTCTGAGCCTCTTTTTCGTCTCAGAAATGAAATGAGGCAAATAGCTCTTTGCAACAACACAGGTCCATACTGTAACTAATGGTGAACAGCATTCTTCATCACTGATTAGTCACTTGACAGTTTGGAGCTAGCATTTTGCTTCTAGGGCCTATGAGCGATTAACATCGTCTGCGGCTAAGAGTTTGACTTTCTGGCCCCTGTTGAATGCTCGAGTTGAGCCGTGCGGCTGAATTTCCTCTCTCTCTCTCCACACCCAGTAAAAATGTTCAACGGTTCGTTTGAAACATGACCTCTGAGAATCAATCTTAAAATTCTGGGGCGATTCCATGAGTGCGATTCAGCCAAGACCAAACTGCAAAACCCAAGCCGACAGCTGCACGCTGAGGCATTTATTATCATTATCTTAAGACTAATATTGTTGTGAAGGAGAAACAGTAGTAGCTGTAGAACTCAAGTATTTTAATAGATGAGAATGTACTCGTTTTTCCCTGAAGGAAAAGAAAAGAGCCCGACTGCTAAGCACACTGAGCTAGGCTGCTCCTCCCTAAAATCAAAATAAAACCTTTAAAATAGAACAAGGCCTTTGCTATAGACTTCGACTGAGCTCGAGGACCACTTTTGGGCTTCTTCAGTTTCTCTCCAGCTAAATTGCATGAAAAACAAGTTGGTTTGAGTGTCTCCTTCTCTCCCCATTTTTTTTTCTCATTCCAAAGCACGATCCCAGAGTGGGATGAAGAATCACTCGGGCTCAGAGGAGCGTTTGCTGGGAATCTAAAGGCAATTTGAAACCGTCAAGATAATTTACCGTCCAGTCAGACACGGAGGTGATGCTGTTTAAAAGCTATCCTCTGTTTCTTCCACTTCTCTCCCTCTCTTCTCCCCCGCTCCCTTTGCTCCAAGCCTTTACCATTTAAGTGGAAACTGCACTTGGGCCATAATTCATGGAGGAGTTATATAGTGTGTATGTGTGGGAGGTGGGGGGGGGTATCTCTCATGGTGGGCCAAGGTCATTATAACCCTAAGCCTCCCTCGACACCGCCTTCTATTCTTCCCTTGGCTAGGAAATTAACCGGTCTACTTTGCTCCTCCTCGTCTGCCGTTTAAATAAATAGGAAAAGGAACATCTTAGAATACCTTGGAGCGGAATGTCACAAAGGGCCTGTCAAGCCTATCCGGTCGGTTGGCCAGCACTCCAGCCAAGAGCTGGAGACGTGGAGAGGAGGAGGGGTTGGCCGTTTAGACCGAGAAGGCAGAGGAGCCAAACGTCTGGGTCAGGCAAGAAACGACATGACAACTGCACTGTGTGTAAATAAAGAGAGCCGTGTAGTAATTAAATCTGGCAAGCCAGCCCTCTCCCAGACTGTGCTAAGCTTATAAATCATGACTCTAAACCTTCTTAAGAACATCCCAGCACCACACACATCAGCCGCTTCACAATTAGATTATTTTTCAACCGCTGGACAGGGATTCAGAGAATTTCCTTCTCCCTCTCACACATGCACAGCGGAGACTGGTTTTATAAGGTCCAGTGTCACTGAACAGACTGGTCTCACATACAGCTTAAAAGGATACAGTAGCTCTTCGCCAGAACACTGAATCTAACAATCTACACAACGCAGACTCTGTGTTATGTTCAATTGTAAATGTCTATCAGTCCGAATAATAAACCCACTACCAAAACTAATCCAAACAGTATATCCCAGCAAACAGGGGACATTCTAATGACATCCAGGGAACAATGGCAACAACATCCTGACATTCTGGGAACAATCCCCGCGACATGTTTTTGTTTACAGCAATTACATTCACTAGATTTTTGAAAATCTATTCATACAGACAATCTCCACTTACCCGTCACTTCATCGATGGCAAAGCGCCCCAGTCCACTCCCGTCCCGAATCGAGTACTGGATTTCTCCATCTCGACCATCGTCATCATCCCTGGCCGTGACCTGGAGGACTGTGGTGCCAATGCGGGCGCTCTCCTTTACCGACCCAGTCAGGGCAAAGTGGGAGAAATAGGGAGCGTATAGGTTCTCGTTTACATCCACCACCTCCAGTTCCACGAAGGTGACCGAGAGCAGAGAGACAGGCCTCCCCTTGTCCTTGGCTCTCACAGTGAGGTTGTAGAACTGTTGCGTCTCGTAGTCCAGTTCCTTCATCAGTCGGATTGCTCCGCTAGCCTTGTCCACCTCAAACTTCCCATTGTAGTCATTGGCCAGGGAGTATCGAACCTGTCCACCCGGGCCAAGGTCCGGGTCTTGGGTCTCGAGCCAGGCCACCACGGTACCCGCTGGCAGGTCCTCCAAGGCCCGGGCGTTGTAGACGCTGGGGATGAACGCGGGTGGGCAGTCATTGACGTCTTCCAAAGATATCTTCAGAGTGGTGACTGAGAACCTCTGGTTCCCTTTCTCCGCCCGGTCACGAGCCTCAATCTTCAGGTTGAAGTTGGAAACGAATTCCCTGTCCAGCTGGCCAGCAACATACACAATCCCGTTGGAGCTGTTAATGCCAAACTGGGTGGTACTAGTCAGCAGGGAGTAGACAATCTCTCCATTAGGGCCCATGTCTTTGTCGGTGGCCTCCACCTGAATGACATCAGTGCCGATGGCCGTGTTCTCAGGAATTACCGTTCTATAGCCTCCCTCCTGAATGAACTGGGGTGCATTGTCATTGATGTCTTCTACATAGACAGTGAGTAGACGCCAGGCAGTTTTCTGGGGCAGGCCCATGTCGTAGATAGTGATGTTAAGGAGGTATCGGTCTCTTTTCTCTCTGTCCATAGGAAGGAAGGTCGTGATCAGGCCACTCTCCATGTCAATGGTGAAGCAGCTGTCTGTGTTTCCATCTGAGATGGCGTACAAAATCTGACCGTTGAAACCTGTATCACCATCATAGGCCTTGACCGTGAACACGCTGGAACCGATCTTTAGGTCCTCCCGCACTGATATGTCAGTGGGAAAGGTTTTGTCAAACTGAGGGGTCTGTCTGTTTATAGAGAAAAGGTCAATGAATCCTTCCTCTATTTTGGGCTTGGTGCTAGCTCTGGACTTTTTGAGTAACTTTTCAGCCAGCTTTTGGGCAACTCTAGTCTCTCTACAGTTGAAGCTCTTGGGGGGAGATTTCCCATGAACTACAGAAATGTTAACAAACATTGGGTCTGAAAAGTTCTCTCCATCTGTGGCAGTTATTTTCAAACTAAACATTCCATTTTTTGGACTGGCGGTGGAAAGGGACCTACTTAGAGTCAGGACCCCTGAGTCAGGGTTCAAGTCAAAGAAGCCTTTCTCGTTTCCTTCCAGGATCTTGTACTTCACCAGCTCCAGCTCATCTACGTCGATAGCAGACATGGTGGTGATTACCTCATCAATGCCGAAGTCCCGAGAGACCACTCCTTGGCACGCTACTTTCTCAAATAAGGGCTGGTTATCGTTTACATTCTCCAGATGGACAGTTACGTTGACTTCACTCTCTCGTCTGTAAGGGGAGCCCCAGTCAGAGGCCCTGACCACAAACACGTAGCTCTCAGATGAGGACTCAAAGTCCAGCTCCTGTGTAGTGGTAAGGATACCCGAAAACTGGTTGATTTTGAAGGGTAGAGGCTGGAGGCTGGCTATGCTGTATGTTATATATCCATTCTCCCCGCTATCCTCATCCAACGCAGACAAAGTCAGTATGTTTGATCCCACGGGAACGCTCTCATTGACAAAGACCTCATACGAAGGCTGAGAAAATGTTGGGGTGTTGTCATTGGCGTCCTCGATGGAGACCAGAACTTTGACCCTTAGTTCACTGTCCACCTCCACCACCTCAAGGTCAAATACATTATGAGTGACTTCTGTGAACCAGCGGGCAGTTGAGATCACTCCAGTTAGGGTGTTCATTCGGAAGTAGGAGGAGTCTGCCGAGGGGGTAAGGATATACTCTGCATCGTCTGGCTCAGGAGTGATTTTCAAGGCCGCTATGATGGTACCTGGCGGGGAGATCTCATTTAGACTCATTTTGTATAACTCCTGTTCAAATTTTACTTCCACAGCTTGGGGTTTCTTCACCATTAAGTGAACAGCACTGACCGCAGAAAACTTTTGCGGGGTCCCCTTGTCCTTAGCCTGAAGCGTGAGGTTATATCCATAAGGGAAGTTCTCCCAGTCCACCTGGTCAGACGCCTTGATGGCAAACTCACTGCCCTCTGACCTCTCCAGGATGAACTGTTCCAGTGGGTCTCCAGCCACTATAGACAAATCCTCAATCTCTCCGTTTAACCCCTCGTCTAGATCTTCCACAGTGACTACTGCGTACACGGGGTCCTTGTCCAACCATGAGGTGATGTGGGTAACAACTTTAATGACCGGCACGTGCTCGTTGACACGCTCCACGTGCACAAAGAGCTTGGCCGTGCTGCTCACACCATTATTGCCATATAGCTTCATTCCACGATCCACTGCCTGGATTTCTAGGTCGTACCTGTTCTGCTCCTCAGTGTTTAGTTTCCCACTCAGGGAGACCACACCGCTGGTCGGGTGCACAGCGAACAGCTCCATTTTGTCCTTAAAGAAGTAGTAAAATTCCCCATTGGAGCCAACGTCCGCATCGGTGGCTGTAACTTGGGCTATGCTAGTCCTGAGGGGAGTGCTTTCTGCTATGGTGACTGAGTATGTAGTGGGTGAGAATAAAGGTCGAAGGTCATTCATATCAAGAACCTGGACAGTCACTTTGGTCCAGGTCTCCAGAACCTCCCCTTTGACTGAGGCTTTAACGGTCAGTAGGTAGCTATCCTGGATTTCGCGATTCAAGATGGCTGCATTACCACCTTTAGTCCGTACACGCAGGAAGCAGAAGTCCCCCAGCACGTACTCCTCCGCTTTGAAGAAGCCCTCGTCGTCCCCGGAGGTGATCCTGTAGCGGATCTCCCAGGAGCGCTGGGCCAAGTGGACGCCCATTTTAACTTTACTGTTAGCGTAGGTGCGAGCCGCCGAGTTTTCGTAGACGGTGGCGTGGTAGCGAGGTTGCGTGAAGAGAAAGCGCGGAGGGGTGTCAGCGGGGCCCTGGGGAGGCCCATGGGAGTCCTGGCAGCAGCAGGGGGGCAGCTGGGAGAGCAGTAGCAGCAGCAGGGCCAGGCAGACGGATTGGCCATGCATGCCTGTGTAGCCCCACTGGCCCATATTCACATCCATCCCATCATCATTCTTCCATCCTGCAACACAAGAGAGGGGAGAGACTTTAGCCACGGGGGGGAGACAGGGGCAAGGGGCGAGTGATTAACAACCACAAAAGACATGCCACGTATCCACAACTTGACCGCTGACCTTTAGGCCTGACAGGCTACTAATTATCCATTCGATAGCAGAGAATGATTGGTCAGAGGAGATGACGGAATGTGTAGTAACCAGGCAACCATCAGAGGTATGACATCATTGTCTGTGTGTGTGTGTGTGTGTGTGTGTGTGTGTGTGTGTGTGTAGACGCTATGGACACTGAAACTCAATTGCATGTTTTAGAAAAACCATGAGGTTGGTTTGAAAAGGAACAAAATAATTGCATGGCGGAAGGAGGAGTTCAGCATCGCCAAAACCCACACCAAAAAAAAAACATACACCAAAAAAGACATACCACTTTGATAGCAGGGTTGAAGCTAGAAAAAGATCACTCGCATAAAACTTTTCCCGAACTACAAGTCAAGATGCAACAGTGTTTTCCTCAAAAACATGTCAAACGTCTTCACAAACAACAAACCAGATTGGACTCAAGCTACAAGTCAAACAGTTGTTGTGCTCGGATTGTTTTTTCCATTTCAGAGGACTATTCTGAAAGAAATGGCCACAAATATGCTCCAATCCGGGCACTGGGAGAAACCCTGATCCAGTAAATGCCATGTTGGTGGAGATAGGAGTGCCACCGCAGTTGGGGTTATGATGATTCAACGTTTTCCACCGCAATGGCTTCAGGGTGGACGGGAGGAGTCCAGTATGTCCGAGAGAACTTGTAATAACATGCTGGAGAAAGTTAACTGCCAAACAACACACACAAAACACTCACGCACGCACACATACACACACACACACACACACACACACACACACACACTGTCTCTCTCGTTCTCTACACATTCACTCTCAGCATTATAACTCCATCCAGAGTTTTCTGACCTACAAAAACATCTGCTCTTTAGCAGTGGCCAAACCTCTCAGCAGAAACAATGAAAACCACCATCTAAACCCTACATTTAAAATCAGACCCATCAGCCATTTAGGGAACAACAAAGATGAGAATTCAGCAAAGACTGCCTATCTGCCAATAGTTTATTTATATACAACCATAATCTGTCATCGCTGTGTCAACTCTTCTTTTTGGTAGACTGAGGTGTTTACAAAATGACTCTTTTCACCTCTAAAATGTACCGGAATAATGCTTCATCAGCAATTCATGGGGTCAGAACTCTACGTCTTTCATAGAACCTCTACGACTGAAACCCCCAAAATGTCTGATTCTTTGAGAATACGCACATCGACAAAGCTTGGAATTTTGCCACATTCAAATTCCGACCCTGGTCGGTCGATGTAAGAATGAACAGCTCAATGTGAAAGGAGGGCAATTTGGAAACCCTCTCTGTATGCTTCTTCAACCTTCTCATTCTGAGATTTGACGTGAGAAATTAATGAGGCCCAATCTCTTGCTTTCCTAGCATTTTGTTTAAGTGTGTGAGTGTCTGCGTGGACATGTACATTTGGGTGTGTATTTGTGTGCGCTTGACATTTGTGTGTGTGTGTGTGTGTGTATGTGTGTGTGTGTGTGTGTGTATGTGTGTGCGTGTGTGCGCTTGTCAGGCTGGTTGCAATGCCTTTCACAAAGTAAAGACCAGAGAGGTCCAAGAAGCATCCCCAAGGATAAACAGACTAGTTCATGAAGGACTGCCAGTTGAAAGGAGATACAGAGAATACAGGGGTAGAGAGGATGAAGCAGAGAAAGACAGGAAGAGAGGATGCAAAGGAGAGAGATGGAGAGGGGGAGAGAGAGCAATGAAACTGGGAGAAAAAAGATATGTTAAAAGACAGAGAGCGTGAGAGAGTGAGAGATATATAAGGGAAACGGGGGGGGACAAAGCTTGGCCTCTCCATGATGCATGAATGAGTGTGAGCGGCTGTGGCAGACAATTGTGTTTTGACTGTTCCACAGTCCGCTTGACTGGGTTTTCACATCACAGTGTGTGACTGTTTAAATACTGTCAACGTTTACTGCGGGCAGACCTCAGGGTGCCCACCAGGATCCATAAACACATCCTCCCAAACCCAGCCTGTGCCCGCCCTGCACACCCTCCAGTCAAACCACAGAGTCACAGATGGATGCCGGCATATAGGCTACCGTAGGCTGGCACTATTTACATCTTGAGTGTGTGTGTGTTTGTGGGTGTGTGTGTGTGTGTGTGTGTGTGTGTGTGTGTGTGTGCGTGTGTGCGTGTGTGCATGGAGTCACTATGTTTCTCATGTTGCTGTATTTCTGTCCATTGTCCTACAGGGCAGGGGTTCCCAAACTTGATTCCCCAACAGCCCCTTTTCACTTGAGTTGAATGTCATATGTTTCTTAAATCACCAAATCTGCATGATTTGGTCCGATCTGAGAGACCAACATTTTGGTCCCTGCAATTCTAAGCCACCACCCCCGTCACAACTACTACTAATAATAATAAACCTGATTCCCTCACAATGGACACCAGAATGGGTTTGGACATGATAATGTATATGATAATGTATATGAAACCTCAATTTCATTAAATGTGAGCTTTTACAGAAAGTGATAATATGAACAGTCACACACCATAGGGAGCAAACCAAAGCTATCCCCATGTACATCTGAGTTGACCCTCCTTCGGGCATTTGACAGCTCATAATAATAACACAATAACATAAAGCGCAGCCCTCTAATTGTGGAGGGTCCTGAAGTCCCCTTGAAAACCCCTAGGTTTAGAATCCCTGCTGTATTGGGACCAGCAGCAGATTATGGTCCATCACTGTGGGCTCAACACTTCTCTCGCTGGGATTCTCACACACAGACTACCAGCTACATAAACACCTGACTACGAAAGGCACCCTCCCCATTAAACAGCCACATCCTATTCACACACCTGCTGGAAATCACTCCGTAATATGCATGCACATGCACCCTACATACACTAGAACACACAGATATACACACATACTGTACACACACACACACACAATCTGTATCCCTCTATGTCCCAAAGCCACTGGGAGGGCAAATTTCTCCTGCACTATCTCTATCACAGCTAATCTGATCACAGGTTGATTTGTTCCTACACTAATCCTTGTTCCAGCCTCCCATCCTTGCTTTGAATCTATAATCTTCCTTCATGGCTCTGGTGTGTGTGCGTGGAAGTAGAGGACACAGGGACAATGGCCTTCCTCAGTGATACTCGGACACTGGGCCCATCGTTGCCTGCCTCTGTAATAGTAAAACACAGGAACCATCAGATAAGGGCACTCGGATGTGTGTCAGCAATTCAGCTGACAAATTACCGCAAACAAACCGATCAAACAGACAAGAGCGGTCGCGTAGAGCCCTGCAGCTGTGTGTGTTTGCGTATGTGTGTGTAGGCTATGCGTGTGTGTGTGTGTATTTGTATTTGTGCAGTTAGTTTAAGCCTTAAGGCACCAGATGATAGTATTCAAACCAAACGTGTTGCTGTACATCCCTGGCACGGGTAAACGGCTTTTACCTCAGCAGTCAGGCCACGGTGCCTGTGTGTGTGTCTGTGGGCTGACTAACATCAGTGGACACTTTGGGCTTGACACACACACGAGTATCCAGCCGGTGTGTGTGTGTGTGTGTGTGTGTGTGTCTGTGGGCTGACTAACATCAGTCGACACATTGGGCTTGACTCACAAACGAGTTGGGTTGACCTGGTTTATCCAGCCAGTGTGCGTGTGTGTGTGTGTGTGTGTGTGTGTGTGTTTGTGAGAGAGAGTTTTTCCTACAGTGACTGTACACCCTCACCTGTCCACCTTAACCTACTAGGCCCTCAATGACAAATACACGCCTCACAGAGCACACTTCTCTTTCTGTTAAGCTCAGCACCATCAAATATGCACTGCTGGTGTGTGTGTGAGTGTGTGTGTGTGTGTGTGTGTGTGACGTCTTTATACAGGCACGTCACATGAGGGAGAGTAGGACAGAGCATCACCGCAGAAGAACAGTATAATTCTCCATAGAGAGGGTTCACTTACTGTCACAGCTAAATACCCCCTCATTAGCTTCTCATTAAAGGCTAATTCGCTTTATTTGTCTGTGGCAAACATCAGCCACATCCCTCTCTACTGTCTCTCCCTCCAGGAGACGCCACTTTGGTCAGGGAGTCAGAACAGCCCACAACATCCCGGCGGTCTGACACAGATCTGTCTCCGTAATGCACAGCTAACGGGGAGCCATGTGGCCGGGCTGTTTTGTGGACAGATTAAGTGAATTCTCAGGCTCATTGTGCAGCAACAATCCCTGGAGGCGGAGCCTTTCATCCGCCCGTTTTTACGGCTGACGCGCCGACAAAAGCCAGGCCGAACAGTGAGTGAAAACTGAAAAAACATGCTAACGGGCTGGGACGAACACAGAGACGGGGAAACGCACACACTGACAAACACACTACACACACATACAGACACGCAGGCACAGTGTTAATCGACGAATAGACAGAGACAACCACAACTCAATGTAGCCAGAGAATGTGTACCCCCACAGGCAGAAACACACAAACCAACACACAGACACACACACCAACACACAGACACACACACCAACATACAGACACACACAGAGAGGCAGGCCAGACGCGTCCTTGGTGAAAGCACTGCCAAAAACCTGTTCTGATAAAATACTCTGTGATTGTTCCCTCTGTCCTTCTGTGATAAATATAACCTTTTCTTTCTGAAGCGCTCTGTGTGGGAACGCTGGAACAAACGAGGAGAGAGAATAAGAAAAGGGACAGCGGGAGATAGGAAGGAGAGACAGGGAAAGAGAAAGAGTGGGGGGGGTAGTGAGAGAGGTGGTAGAGAGAGGGAGGGAACGAGGAAGAGGAGTGAGGAGGGAGAGGGAAGAGGACAGATAGCAGCAAAGAGATAGAACAGAGGAGTGATTTATCTATTGTTCCACCATTGTCTCTTTCGCTCTACAGTAAGTCTTGAAGGGAAGGTGACACATTTCAGCTGATACACCTGGTTATCTAGACAACACAGGGAACAGGGAGAATGTCTGCAGTTACACCTGTCATCCCACCTCTATGCACTAATAATATGCCACTGGGAAAGAACTCAATTACCCAAAAAGCACAGATTATTTTCTCTAAAGCAAAATCAGGAAGTGCCTTAAAGAGACATAGGTAAAGGTGAGAGGCCTAAAAACATGCATGAATAAACTGGAGAGAGAAATCTAGAGGGGACTCTACAGAGAACTGTTTAATCACAAAAAGCTGTACAAATGTAGTCAACGTAATATAAGACTCCTTATAGCTGGAAACATATTGCCGAATGCTGACTAATCCTTCAGGTTACTGCTATCTGCCCTGTGGGGAGACTGAGTCATTACCCTGCCTGTGGGGGTGGATGTGCGTGTTTATGTGTGAGAGAGAGAGCGCGCGTGTCTCCTTGCGTCGTGTGTGTCGGAGGAGGCCTTGACAGATGTCATAAGGGAAAAGGCCAGGGCGAAAAATAACATGCGACGCAGCAAAACAGTCACCCGATATGCGGTTCACAGACTAAGTCAACGAAAATCTCCGTCTGGCCCCTCAACCCCTTCGCACAATGGACCCGTGTCCCTCGTCCACCTGTATCCCCCGTCAGAGAGACGCTGTCTGGATCGGCTCTCTCCCGGGACCACCCTGACCCCCCCCCCCCAACTTATACACCTCAGGGCCAGGCGTGTTGCCATTCAGGGCCGTACTCCTGTTACATACCTATCAGTGATCGACCGACTTGCCGCGCTGAATCCACCAGATGTCTGGAATTTGTCAAGCGCCACACACGCCGGAGAAAGGTCTAGATCGCCGGGTCGGGCCTCAGCCTGGACGGGTCACCTGCTTCATCATCGCCGTCATCGCATGGTCATCGCTCTCGAAGTCACCTCCCCGAGCCCATCATCATCTTTCCTATCCTCACCGCTGTCATCATTATCACCATCATAACCATCCACGTTGTTATCTAATGCCCGAAGACACACATATTACTGGCGTTCTGCCCTACTAGCCCCATGTCCCTCCACTGGCCCTTGTCTTCATTGTCATGCTAATGCTTATAGAGCCAGGGCTTTTCTTTCTCTGTTCCTCTCTCCACCATCCCCCAATCCCTACCTCCTTTGCCCTCTAAAAAACCCACTTTCATATTAACTAGGGCCGTCTCTGACAAAAAAAAATGTGGGTCGAACGATACTTTACAGCTCTTACAACCAATTAGCTGGTAGACATTTGGACAAAAAAGAGCATTTTTCCATATAATGTTTAAAGAAAAGCCACAATATACTAATTTGTCTCATGCTTTGAAGAGGAAGAGCAGACATGATCCCCCTATCGCTATTCAAACGGCCTAGCTCCTCCAAAACACGCTTGTCTTAAATGGTGACCTCAATCTGACATATCACAATCTTAATCAGAAAGAGATTCAGGTAATTCGGGGACAGGGATGAACTGCTGTTGGTTTCAACAGGATACAATCAGGTGTCTTATTTTGGCTCCGAAACCAATGATCACAAGGTGGCAGTTTTTGGATGGAAGGAGATTTCAGCCGGATGGTCATGTGACTGTTGTTACCCTTTAAAAGTGCACTGAATGATGAAATCACAAATAACGGAAGAAGAGACGTAATAATATTATGTTACCTGGACCCATTGATCAAGACCACATTCACTGACTCCGCCCTTAAACTCCTCAAGTTGCCGTTCATTTCACATTCGAACATACACAAAATCGCTTCTCAGAAGTACACTGTGAATAGACTGCTATAAACTTGAAGGAACTTTCACAGCATATATACGTGTTATTAAGCAGCTAATGTTATAATATAATTTCTCTGTAGCACAGAACTAGCTCTGTAGTACGAACCTAGTAGAATAATACAGGCTATTTTGGAGTGCATGTCTACAATGTTATGCTTAAGGAAGCAGGCTAAGCAATATGTTTATTTCCGTAGATACAGTTAGCTAACGAGTATAGCTTTGTAGTTAAGGTCAACGTAATGAGCCAGCTTGTCCTCAATACACATTTATGCATGTATTACAAATGAGCAGTGCAGTCTTTTCAAATGTGCAGTCGTACATTTTTCTAGCAATCTACTGTTGGCTAACAACTTTAACTGGCTTGCTAACAGCCAAGTACATCTGTATTAAGCATGTATTTTTACATTGTTGGGTGTTACCATTGCTAGCTACCAATGTTTTTTGGAAGCGAGCATAAGGAATAATTTGTGTTTGGCCGGTGAACCGCATTCCCCAACGGTTAACAACACTGCACAGTAACATGAACAATTTAACCGGATGGGCATTATCACTGTGAACTTTGTTACTGGTATACCCAAGAGAGCGCCGTGTGTCAGGACCTCAATGTCACAGCGCATAAGAGTAGTGCGTGAGGGTGCTGCCTCAGAATAATGTCTGCATTTATACTAAGCAGGAGGCAGAAGAATTCTTAACTGATCACTAATCTGATATGGCCACCAATAACAATAACGCTGAAGACTGGTCAAGACTTTTTGGTTCTGAACAATCACATCTTGTCTTTGCTACTGTAGAATAAATCCTGTTCATGGACCTGACTGGTTTCCTAGTAGGCTACACATGGCAGAGCACAGCCAGAGGGGAAATCTGAGATGCTTCCCATTCAAACGCTTATTCATTAATCCCACAGCTGAACTCCTCTAACGGTGGAGAGAGTGAGAAACAGAGAGAGAGAATGGGGGAGGGAGAAAGATAGAAAGACAGTAAGAGAAAGAGAGACAGTTGAGTGGAGAGAAAGAGAGAAGATGGGAGAAAGTGAGTGAGAGACGGGTGGGGAACAATTTGTAAGAGATGGAAAGAGTAAGAATGGAAGACGGTGAGAGTGTCTTTGTGGAGAGAGAGAGACTGAACCTTAGGCAGGAGCCATGTAGTCAGTATAATCAGAGTCACACAGCCCTCTCAGTTTAACTTCACAGCCACCCCCACACACAAACATAGTAGGACAGAATGGCATGCAGGAACCTTGGGGAGAGTTTCGGTCAGAGTCTCTGCTGTGGGGAAAAGTACAGACTTCAATAAGAGAGACAAAAACAAATGCAACGAAAAAATCATCAAAGAATGAAACGGGGGACAGAATGGATGTTGAACAGCAGACTAGATTAGCTACCAGACAGACAGAGAAATAAAAGAGGAAGAGGGGTGGTGGTATAAAGAGAGAGATAGAAAGAAGGAGGGAGAGGTGTACAGAGAGAGAGGTGTACTGATAGAGGGAGAAGGTGTTCTGACAGAGCAAGAGAGAGAGAGAGAGAGACAGAGAGCAGGAGAGAAAGGGAGGTGGTGGTTGAGAGCACTGAAATCATGAGGAAGACAGATGAAAGGGGAGAGAATACTGGCATGTAGGGGGAGAGAATACTGGCATGTAGGGGGAGAGAATACTGGCATGTAGGGGGAGAGAAACCGTTTTTATGCATGGATTCGGAGAGTGAGAGAGCTTGGGGGAGTTAGAAAGAGGGAAGAGTAGTCTGTGTTCTGGCTTGCAGAGAATGAGAGAGATGGAACGAGCGGAATAAAGAGAGAAAGAAAGGGTGCTGGATTGCAGACAGAGAAATAGAGAGAGAGAGAGAGGGAGAGAGAAAGGGAAAATGATTTCTGGCTCGCAGTAGCAAAAGCAGCACTTCACTGGGTTTGTTTCAAGTCTTTTAATTTGGCCCTGCAGTGGCACGCCTGGAGAGAGAGGGGGAGAACACAGCCAATCTCTCACCACGATAAGAGAGCGGAGGAGAAGAACGAGGGAGCCAGGGAGAAAAGATGGGAGGGTGAGGGGAGTAGGCAGAGTGGCAGGGGAGTGAGTGAGAAAGCGGGAAGAGGGGGAGGGGAGGGGAGGGAGGGATAGAGGAAAAGCCATGTGACACACATATGGAATGAGTGCACTGAAACAATGCTGACAAGAATGGCAGAAGCACACAACTCAGGGCTGGAGCAGACAGACAGATCGACGGGAGAAGGTGGAGAGATGGAAAAGGGCGAGAGAAAGAGGAGAGATAAATAAAGTAATGGGAGTGTGTGTGTGTGGGTGGGGGGGTTGACTAGAAGGGAGGGGGCAGCGCCGCTTTGTTGGGTGTGAGAGCATGCAGTTCCCTCCAGCGTAGGAATTCTCCTTTTGTGCATATAATTGTTGGAAACAGCCTATTGGCTCAGGAAACACAACCGCCGATTGGACAAGAGAACTTGGTTGGTCCCTGAGATTCAACTCCAGCCCTGCCCTCTTTACAGTTACAGAATCTACTTAACATGCAGAACCAGCATCTGTGCAAAACTACGAACTGAGCATATCTGTACCTTACGCACCAATACTATATGTCTACGTTCATATTCAAAATTGACCATTCCATATTTTTTTATTCCATATACATATAAATACAATATTTTGTTTACTATCGTTGGCAATTAGGGCACAAAACCAACACCGATTTACATCATTTAATGAAACCATGAGAATAGACAATATGGTTTTCATACCAACACAACTTAGTGAGAGAAGATGGCTGGGGAAAGGGAAAGAGAGAGAAGATGGAGAGTGGACAGGGAGAAAGAAAGGAGAGAGTAAGAATGAAAAGCAGAAGCACCAGAATAAGAGAGATAGCCATTTCACAAAAGAATAATATAAAAAGCAGAACAAATTGAAATGCTACCTTGACCTAAACAAAAAGAAGCCTACAATTTAGTAATTTAGCGAACACTTATACAGAAGTACTTTGCACATAGACCTTCTGAATGTTTCTCTCAACATCAATTCAATATCAGCTAGAGATGGGCAGTGAGTGTTTACATGTGGATATACCACAACAATGTAAATGATTAAAGTATTTTTCATGATATGCACTCCTTCATGCGTGCATTTGTTTATGTTATTCGAACAAAGCAGCACTAGTGGTAGCTGAGTCAAAAAGCGGCATTGTGTACTGTTAGAAAGTGGATGAAATTTCACAAATTCAAGGCAAGATAGAATGCATTAAGGGAATTAAAAGTTACAGAGACACAAGTGATTTGGGTACAAATGGTACATAGTTGCTAACTCTGAATGTGGTTGGGGATAAGTGCAGAAAATGTTAACGTAAGCAAACAGCATGCAGCTGGTTAGCTTAGCCAGCATCTCTAAGATTCTCAATTCAATAAAATCACTTGTTATGTCTTGATAAATAGTGTCTTCTACAAATTTTATTGTGGAGTTAGGCTTCGTTACCACATGGTTAAAATAGCTAAACTGGCCACTGAGCTGATGTAGTAAGGGAACAACAATGGCTTCTTCACGCAGTATGTGTAAGTGCTCAGGGTAAAAAGGTATTAGTAAATCGTTTCAAAACATATTTCAGTTATCTGACAAAAAAGTAATGCTATTCAAATAATTTCAATATAATACAGGTAGTAGAAGACGGATAAGTCAAACAGCAAATTACCCTACATAACATTGGAAATGTGTTTATCCTTTCCACACCTCATCTTAATAGTTATTTAGTATTTCTGATTTTTAATTGTTAATGAATTATTATGTACCTTTTAATTTTCATATTTTGCCACTTGCTATGACAAATATTTCCTATACCAATAAAGCCCCTTTGAATTGAAAATTAAGGGAGAGACCCACAGTTTCCAAGTCACAGATTTAGCCTAGTCCCGGACTAAAAATCAAACTCAATGGAAAATCTCTATAGGAATTTATTTTTAGTACTGGACAAGGCTTGATCTGTGTCCGGGAAATCGCCTGAGAGGCAGAAAAACAAACAGTCAGAGATGAAAGAAAGACTGAAAAGACAGAGAGGCTGAGAGAGAAACAGCGAGAGAGGGAAGAGAGCGGAGGGAGAGGGGGATGGAGAAAACAGAGGCATTGAGAGAGAAATAGAAGATGGAGAGAGAAAGACAGAGAGACAGTGAGAGAAAGTGGAGAGGAAGTGTTGGGGCAGCGTTTCCATTTCGGCTGGTTTAAAGCTAAATTACCTTCCCCACAGAAGCTCATCAAACGGCGCTCCAACGAGCTATCGATCCCAATCCCACGCTACATTTTAAATTGACTGTTCTCCCATTTCCGGGCGACAAGGTCTCTTGCTCTAAACAACAACATCTATCAAGAAAAAATGCTATGAATCTGTGGTTGGAGGGGGAGGCAGAAACTATCCAAAGTAGAAAAAAGGTTGAAATGTGGTTTTGTTTTTTATGAAAGTGGCCAGCGCAGCATTAGAATGACTGTTGGGGGGTCGGGCCAGGGATTACCGCAAGCCTCTCTGCAGTCGCCCTGTTAATTGCTCGTCGTTTTCTCTGGGTTATACTTGGATGGACGGAAGGAGAGAGTGGTTGACCGAGGGGGCAAGAGGGAGAGGAATAAGGAGGGTCTTTCTAGGAAATACCCATTCATATAATGACATGATTAAGAGCGAGGCAAAATAGAAGACCTATTATGTGCATGTGCATTTGTGTGCACGCGAGGGAAAGGAGGTATTCTAGAGAGTAGAGAGCACATTGTTTAAATAGGGCCATTTAGATAATGGCACGTAGTCCAGTGTGGAGGCATATGACATCAATAATCACAGCAAACCCCAACAAACTGCATTATGGGGACTTATTCATTACCGACAATGCCCCTTATTTGTGTCATCCGGAGGAATTCTCCTAATAGGCGCATTAGAAGGCGGTGTGTGTGGGTTTTTGTGTTTGTGTGTGTGCGCGTGTGTATTCCCTGCCATCAGTCTAATTAAGAGCATACCCGACGGGGACAGAGAGGAAAAGATGGAGTGAGAGAGGGAGATGGAGTGATGGAGGGATGAAGGGATTGAGAGATGGAGGGGAGGAGATTTGGAGAGAGAGGGATGCCAGACAGAGACGGTTGGATGGGGGGTGGGAGTAGGGAGAGACTGAGGGATAAGATATGAAGAGGAACAGGAATGGAGAGATGAGGATGTGGAGAGATTGAGAGACAGAGGGATGATGGAGTGCAGTAACAGACAGAGGGATGATGGAGTGCAGTAACAGACAGAGGGATGATGGAGTGCAGTAACAGACAGAGGGATGATGGAGTGCAGTAACAGACAGAGGGATGATGGAGTGCAGTAACAGACAGAGGGATGATGGAGTGCAGTAACAGACAGAGGGATGTTGGAGTG
>JACXGI010013830.1:0-20078 GCA_016801175.1 Esox masquinongy | reverse complement strand
TACACACATTTATACATCCTCATTCCCTGACCTTGCGTTGCAGGATTTCAGTCCTTCACGACGTAGTGTGTTACCAATTGTTTTCTTGGTGACTATGGTCCCAGCTGCCTTGAGATCATTGACAAGATCCTCCCGTGTAGTTCTGGGCTGATTCCTCACCGTTGTCATAATCATTGCAACTCCACGAGGTGAGATCTTGCATGGAGCCCCAGACCGAGGGAGATTGACAGTTCTTTTGTGTTTCTTCCATTTGCGAATAATCGCACCAACTGTTGTCACCTTCTCACCAAGCTGCTTGGCGATGGTCTTGTAGCCCATTCCAGCCTTATGTAGGTCTACAATCTTGTCCCTGACATCCTTGGACAGCTCTTTGGTCTTGGTCTTGGCCATGGTGGAGAGTTTGGAATCTGATTGATTGCTTCTGTGGACAGGTGTCTTTTATACAGGTAACAAGATGAGATTAGGAGCACTCCCTTTAAGAGTGTGCTCCTAATCTCAGCTTGTTATCTGTATAAAAGACACCTGGGAGCCAGAAATCTTTCTGATTGAGAGGGGATCAAATACTTATTTCACTCATTAAAATGCAAATCAATTTATAACATTTTTGACATGTTTTCTGGATTTTTTTGTTGTTATTCTGTTTCTCACTGTTCAAATAAACCTACCATCAAAATTATAGACTGATCATTTCTTTGTCAGTGGGCAAACATACAAAATCAGCAGGGGATCAAATAATTTTTTCCCTCACTGTAACAGGCTAGTGTACCGATGAATAACCTTAACTTGGGGGTAAAAAGCAATGTATGGCAGACTTTGGACAGGCAGAGTACTGACCACCAGGGTAGAGTCCCAGAAAAGGTCAGTACCCACCAGGTGACACATACCTGGGAGCTGGCATGGCGCTGGTCATCCGCTCTGCTGGGTGACTCAGTCTTGGCTCTCTGTCTCTCGGCCATCACCACCACACTGCCAGTAGGACTAAACCTGACAGGACAGAGACATTGGATCCTCAAACCTCTTCGTCGAGCTGTTCCACCTAACCTTTCATCTAACCCAAAACAATGCTCCTTTTGCATAGAATTGTCACTTACTCTTAATTCTCACAAACAAAAAATGCTACCCACAGAACGGTCATTTGTACTCCATTTCAAAAACGTGCACGCACACTAGAAGAAACCATGAACCATGTTTCCTTGTACCCACCTCTCCGTCTCACTAAAACTGCTGGAGGGCTGAGAGCTCTTAGCCCCGGTGATAAAACCCTCCTGGTCCAAAGAGCTCCTCCCAGATGTGTCAATCATCATGGCTGCTCCCTCTTCCGCCCCGCTGCCTTCCTCCTGGGTATCGGCCCCGATGCACTCCTCCATCCTCTCAGTCTTTATCCTTAACCCGTCCACCACCCGTACCGACTCCCCTTCCTCGTCACCGCTCCCCCTCTCGGACTCGGCCTCCACGTACCACTGGCCGGCCCGATTTATACACAATATCGGCTCTTTCACCAGCCTGCCGCCCACCCCCCCGGCAAGCCCTTCCGGCCCTAGCCCGCTGTGCTCCACCATCTGGGGGTTCATTGACTCCCCCGCTGGGCTCCCCACCTCCCGGATATCCATTGCCCCTCCAGTGTTGCTTCCTCGAGGGCCCAGAACCCTGGGGCTGCTGTGGTGTGGGCTGAGGGAGCGCAAGCCCCCTGACGTTCCCACCACACCTCCTACTCTTCGGGCCTCCAAGCTCCCTGCGTCTCTGTGCCCCTGCGGTCCCACCCCGGCCACCAGGTTCTCCTCCACATCCGCCAGGCTGCTCTTCAGGTGGATGCCCTCCAGGATCTGCATGCAGCGGTCGATGATGTGCTGCATCTGCAGGAAGCTGGCAGCGGTCAGGTAGCTGATGATGTCGGCCAGCTGCAGGCACAGCCTCCCGGTGTAGCAGAAGGAGAGGAGTTGCTCGAACACGGAGGGGTTGTGGATGACTGACAGAGAGACGGTGCTCATCTGGCTCAGCGACATTTGGTCTCGGAAGTAAGGGGAGCTAGCAGCCAACACCACCTTGTGAGCACGGAAGCTCTGGCCCTGCACATTCACCACTATGTCGCACAGGCGCCCCTGAATGCGCAGCTGGTTCAGGTGGGACAGCACAGAGTTGCTGAAGTCGGGGATGTCCAACTGGATGCTGCCTGCTCGCTCCATGGTGCTCGCTCGCTCCATGCTGCCTGTTATGATTCCTTATGGCTGTGCAAAGGAAATAGACATCATAAGGACGTAGAGGTTATACAATAATGAATAATCCTTTCTGTATTACTTCATATACACAGACAACCGACAAATTAGAAAACTGTCTCAGAGATTTACATTTTGACAACCTAACCAAAAAGTTAGCTTTAGCGTAGGACATAACTTTTCTTACCTTAATGAAATGCACCAGCAGCACTGGACTACGGGCACGGAAATGTAACTGGCTATCAATTTCTGTACTGCACCATAATATTAGTAATTGACTAAACTGTCTGTCTAACTTGCACAGAAGATGGCACAAATTATAGCTTGCAAAGAAATGTACATTGTTGACAAATAGTGTGACCCCTCGAACGTCTCTCGTACAGCCGAGACGTTCAAATCCAATAACCGAGTCCTGGCCCTCCTTTTTGCCACTGTATCATACTGCAGTACGGGGATGAACCAAGCCTTCTAACGAAGAATACACCACGGCGTTGCTCGTGAGGGAGGTGGCTAGCCAGCTAGTTACACGCCCATGTAGCTAACATAAAAAACAGCAAGACACCTTCTTTGTCATAACGAACCATCGTAATACAACTGCGGTATTGTTGCATATATGATGTATCAATACGCACGTTAACTTATTTTTTATTTTATCTGATCTGTTACTCCTGTCGCCGCTCTCATTTTCCCATTTCATGACACGGCAGACGGGCCAATTTTGAGGAAAAAGTCAATTTGCATTATGGGAAGTGGTGTTCTCTTAATAACAAGCCATAAAGGAACCGTGTAAACACCGGATAAAAGAACATCTGCCTCAGAATGCATTACCTTGAAGTCAGATTTTACGGCTATCGCTGTGGTAATTGTAGTTCCTTTAATTTATTTTAGAAAGTAAAGGCGGAGATTTTAAAAAAAGACTCAACATCGCGATACTTGCAGGAGCGCCTCGCCGAAGTAGGTTGGTTCTACCTGCAAACAAGCCATTTTTTCTTCATTCAAAGATTTCTTATTTTTAACTACAGAGATATAATATAAAAAGGCCAATCCTTATTTTTAGATAATTGGTTCCAAAACAATCTTTTTCAGTTAAGTCAACTGCAGTAAAGGTATGTAGTTCAGTTATGCACATTTTTTAAAAAAAACCTTTAAGAGTCGATCCCTATGACTCCTCAGGTATTCGGTATTGTTTTCGATGCAAACCCTTTTGGAGTTATTGTACTTTTTAAGTTTGTGGAAAATTTGATGCCTCCTCCTACACCATCGTTTGATCGGTCAAAGCTAATGGTATTAAGCCCTTTTCTATAATTTTTTGAAAGATTGTAAGTGTCCTTAAACCATTCCAACACCTTTCCAGATCTTTGAGATCCTATGCTCTGGAGACTAGATTTTGAGACAGAATCATTACCGCTCGACCAGAGGCTGTGTACCAAATCTTTTTTTCTACTTCACTTTTGTTTTTGTCAGACAAGCAAAACAGGTTTTCACAAACAGGGACGACTGAAGTTGAAGCCTCCAGTACCCATCAAACTATTTGGCAGAAAACGAAGTTGCACAAAATATTATGTTTTTAAAACATTGATTTTATGCATATATGGATGTTTAGGCGACCACTTCGACAAAGTTCCAATGCAATTTTGTGAGCAGAGAAATGTTTATGGGATGAATAATGGTTCTTAAAATAAATGTAAAATAAATATGAATGCTCCTTTTATGAAGCAGTAGCCACATATAGCCATTGGGAGGAGCTAAGTGTCTTTCTTATCATGGACTTATCCACAAGCATTAGAGCGGGTAGAGTCGAGGCGAGTTGAGTTGAGTCGAGCTGTACCATGCAGGAAAAGCGCCATTAGTGTTCCCCCCAAAACTGCCCAGGTGTCCATTCTCCAGTCACCCCAGGAAACAAGTCCTCAAAGAAAACTGCATCGCGAAGAACGTATTACATTTTCAATAACTTTATTGTTTTTGGCTGAGTTTTTGTCATCCCACAATGAACAAAGAACACACTATATTACACATGGGAAAGTGTTTGATACCACATTTCCCAAAGCTCATGCCTTTGCTGACACAGTATGCACAATACACTTATTCATACACACAATTTTATTGTCATTGGACAAAAGAGGGCTTAATTTGATCAGCTTGCACCTTGTAGATCGGTGTTATTCAAACCTTTTTTTCAGGGATCCCATTTTATCAGTTTTTTTATCGGTCCTCCTTGCGCATGTTTCATGGACAACATCCCAGTTGTGCCTATGTCAACCAGCAATGTCACATTTTCGCCATTTTATATTACCTGTCAACAATTGTCCAAAGTTTGTTACTCTCAAACTGTAATAATAATGACAAATATCTGCGATTTGTCTAAGTTTATCAATTGCTTGAAGTATCTGCTGGACTTATTTTCCATGCTTGCAACTCTCTCACTCAGTAAGAGCTGGATCTTGCCGCACAAGCTAATGAGCCGTCTTTTGAGGTGATCTTAGAAAATGTAATATTTAAAATCCGCCACTGACATTTATCACATAAAATGTCAAACACTGGTTCCCCAGTGTTATGTTTCCACTGTGACAGACCATTTGAGTGAGAGATTGGCGCTCGTGGAGAGACAGTCTAACAATTACTTCAAGCCAGTGCTTAATTTGTAAATCGGGAGGTCCCGGAACCATAGGCGGAAATCCCGGGGGGGACAGGGGGGACATGACCCCCCCCCTCCATCCTGGGGAACACAGTGATTTGTTCCCCCCAATATATAAATGTAAACATAACTATGTAATTTCAATAATAGTAATAAGATGCAACGAAAGCACTTGTGCTGATTATAGACACTTAATAGCAGGTTTGTCGCAATAAAAAAATTGCGACACCCCCGCCCTTTGCCTCACAATCGTTTGATCCACTGTCCCCCAGCCCTCAGTAGTGGCACATCGTTAGTTACTGGGAATGTAACTCCGGTTATATGAGTGGAGCGGAGCCCCCTAGACGGGCTTTAGCTCCTAGTGGTTTACCCTAGCCGCGTTAGTGGCCATACTGAAAACTCATTATTTAAGATGCGACAGCCAATCAGGGCACGCCTGCCCCTATATAGAACCCGTGAGCCCAGAGAACACCCTCCCGAGTTTATTCAGCATAACTCGTGGGACAGCAGGGCAACAGGTCTAGGGGGCTCCCCTCCACTCATATAACCGGAGTTACATTCCCGGTAACTAACGTTATATGTCTTGGAGCTCCGCCCCCTAGAGGGGCTTTAGCTCCTAGTGGTTCACGGCGGAGACCCTCCCGAACGACAGAGCCAGATGCCCCGTAGGCCAAAGTGATGCGGTCACAAAGCCAGTGGGAGAGACGCTGCTTAGAAAGCGGACGACCCACCCGGGAATCTGAATAACAAATAAACAGTTGGGGAGTCAGTCTGATAGACCTGGTGTGTCCTACGTAAGAGTGAAAGTGCGTACCGGACACAGACAGTGGAGCCTCTTGTCCTCCTCACGTACGTGCGGAGGAGGGAAGAAGGCCTGTAAATCGACAGCCCTAGATCGAAAAGAGCTGGTGATTACCTTGGGTACGAAGGACGGATTAGGTCTCAGCGAAGCGCAGCCTAAGTCCTCTCTTATAGCCAAGCAGCCCAGGCGCACCGAGAGCACACGGAGATCAACCACTCGTTTAGCAGAGCATAAAGCAAGGAGCACAGCAGTCTTAAGGAAGAGCAGCTTAAGAGAATCCTGCCACAAGGGCTCGAATGGAGGCTCACAGAGAGCGCTCAGCACCCTAGCAGGGTCACACAGCGGGGCGCCCAGTCTGGCCACCAGGCGCAGACGGCGTGTTCCCAAAGGGAACGGCGGAGAAGAGGGTGGCTGGAAACAGCGTTCCAGCAACAAACCCTCATGGCACACAGAGAAGCCGATGCGTATCCAAGGATAGTTGAGGGCGACCTATCCATATCAAAGAGATACTGTGAATGACAGAATCTCCTCCACAGGGCAACACGAAGGGTCAAAAGACCTCTGCGCGCACCACGTCACGAACATATTCCACCGAGTGGTATACGTTTTGGATGTAAATGTTGCCGTAGCACCCTGGATGGTGAGGACCACAGCAGCGGACAGGCCCCATTCAAAAGCCTGTCCCCTTCAGGGGCCAAAATCCTGATGCCTTCCCAGCTTAGGGGCTACAGTGCCGTCTCCAAACATTTGGAAAAGGTGCGCAGAGCCAGAGCGTAATCGAAAGGAATCCTCGTATACTCGTAGACCTTGCCCTGAAAGGCAAATCGGAAGAACTTCCTACGCCTGCGAACGATCGGGACATGGAAGTAAGCATCCTTGAGGTCTATGCTCGCACAGAAACCTCCTGGTAGGAAGGCTTCCAACAGGTGAGTAGTGGTGAGCATATGGAACGGCCGTTTGGCTACGCGAGCATTTGGAGATCGGTCTCACTCCTCCCGTCTTCTTGGGAACCAGGAAGTAACGGAAGTAAAAACCGTCCTGTCTGAGATCCTCCGGGACCTCAGAGATCGCTCCTTTGCTCAACAATTCCATTACCTCCGACAGGCGAGCAGACACTCCGTCGGGTGATGACATCACCGTCTCCACTATTCCCGAGAAGGGAGGGGGAGCCGAGCGAAACTGAATTAGATAACCCAGTCTGATCGTTCGATTAAGCCAGGCTGACATAGTACAGTGATGACGCCACTCCAAACAACGCTCTGAGAGAGGAAAAGCGTGCACAAGTGAAAACATTAGAAACCCACAGGCTGCAGGGCGAAAATGAGGGAGAAGCCACTCACTTGCGCCACTGTTAATATCCAACAGGGCAGTCATAGAGACAGAGAGAGAGGGAGCTGAGTCTCTAATAGTGCAGTGACGACGCCACTCCCAACAACGCTCTGAGAGAGGAAGAGCATGCAGTTGAGGGGCGTAGGTCAGGAAGTTTGAAATCCCTCATTGCCCTACTGCCGCCAAGCTCGACCGGAGAGGAAGAAACACGGCCCAAGGAGGGCCGAGAGAGAAGGGATGAGAAAAAAAGAGGAGCCAGGCCGGGAGGCGAACTCAGGTCCATGGGACGAGAGCCGAGAGCGCTAACCTTTAGGCCATCTGCCACGGAGCATCCAGTCTAGGGGCGGGTTGCCTGCGTTGCATGGGAGGAGGTGCAGGAGCCGCGGTAGTAGGGGGAGGAGGCGCCGAGGCAGCAGAAGAGGCGGCAGCAGAGACTTTGCGGCGCTGGCGTCGTTTAGCAGAGGAGCCCGGGCGATGAGCAGAGGGTCGTGAGGCTGAATGAGTAGAGCGGCCAGCCAGGGAAGGTGACGAGATAGCTCCTTCCGTACCTCGTCGTCTTGAAAGAAGCTATGGCAGTGTGAACAGTGTCACCGAGTAAGCCCTCCTGGGACAGAGGTGTGTTCAGGAGGGGTGCGCGATCGGCATCGCGTAGAGAGGACAGAGACAGCCCAAGGTGTCAGACCACGGAAGAAACCACTGCGCGTCCGGCGCAAACCGTCTGAGCCTGGTTAAGGTGGAGGATAACCTTCTGATTACCCGCTACCTCTTCAACGTCACGTGAAGACGGAGTAGGTGAACTGTGCCGACGCGAGGAGAGCAACGTTGTTCGCCATGGCCAGGGCCTGTGATCCCAGGACGTAAGCTTTATCCCATAGCTGCCCCGTGTAGTGGTCCTTGGTGAATGGCAAGGCAGGCTTCTTGACCTGCCCCAGGAAGGCAGGAAATGCGCGGCCAACACGGGCTCTAGAGGAGGGATGGCCGAGCTGATGGGAGTCTGCCTATCGTGAAGGTAGCGTAGGATTTCACGGGAGCTCTGGCAGAAGCTGGAGAGGACCAGGAACCCTCGGCGAAGGCTTTAAAACCACAGACCTCAGGCGCAGGGGAGTCCAGCGGTTTGGCACGTTCTGCCCATGAGCCGAAGGACATGTCGGATGGTTCCTTCGGCGTCGGCAGAGGAGGCAGGGGCAGCTGAATGCATAGCGGTTCTCTCTCAATCATGCCCACAAACTCCACGCGGAGAGGGGGAGAGAAGCAGCAGAAGAGAGGTCGTCCTCTAGTTCTCCCCGGAGAGAGGGAGAAGCGCGAGACCCGCCACCATAACCCACGTGGGAAGGGAGCGGGTCTTTCTGAGTCAAGGGAGTCGGGTCCTGCGTAGGAGCGTCCTCCTCAGACATCTCGTAGTCGTCGCAGCTAGAATTCAACACGGCGGAGTCGTCCACTTCCTGTTCAAAAAGTTTGCCCTCTCAACATGTGTAGAGGGACAAAGCAGCACAGGAGGAGCAAGCCGGGGGGTCGGTGAGACCCTCGCAAGCGTGGGCCGGTCCAAGGCAGGAAACACGAATGGTGAGCGTCCTGATCCAGTGACAGGTCGGCACAACGGCATGCGGCGTTGAAAAATTTCTTCATGATGAGACATCGAACTAAAGAATGCCAACGACAAAAACTCTCAGGGTGAAGCAAAAGAAATAAGTAATCAGTAGCACTCGGCAAGCGTTTGCTGAATAAAAAGGGAGGGGGTTCCCTGGGCTCACGGGTCCTATATAGGGGCAAGCGTGCCCTGATTGGCTGTCGCATCTTGCATAATGAGTTTTCTGTACGGCCGCTAACGCGGCTAGGGTAAACCACTAGGAGCTAAAGCCCCGATAGGGGCGGAGCTCCACGACATGTAACGTGCGGGTACAGTGAGTGAGTGAGTGGGAATCTGACAGTCTGTCGTTGGTGGTTGACTTTCAGTAAGTAGGTCAAACAAAGGATATGTTAGACATTTCTTTACTTCTACCACTCAATACAATAAAAAAACATTTTTAACCGTTACAAGACATAATTTTCTCTGCACTGAATTACAGGTCACACTTTATGTTAGCTAGCGGTTAGCTGATGTTTGCTAGCAAGCTACAGTACCATCAACCAGCTTTTGCAGCTGTTTGAATTTGAGTCAATGAGAAGCTTGCAGTGCAGTGTATGTAGTGTTCCTTAGCTGGCAAGGTGACAATGTTCGTGTCTACCGCCTGAAAGGCACTCAATGCACGTAGCTAACGTAAGGCTAATCCAGTAAATTTGTTTTATTTTGGTGGGGTTCGCACACAATAGCTGGATTTGCAGAGCTACAGTACCAAGCAAACCGATGGTGCAAACTAAAACAGTATTACAGCACTACTTTTGGTGTCCCCCTCAAAAATTGCTCTTGAGAAAATTTTATGTAATTGTCCCCTCCAAACTTTTTCGCCCCTGCCCGGAACACATTGGGGCGCCCGAGAGACATCAACGCGAATAAAGCACATCAGTAGCGCAAATAGCGGACAACAAAAACAATTTCACCATCTTGTCAGGCAGTGCCGAGGCTGCAGGAAAAGGCAGCTTTATGAACTCTTAATTGCTTCTAGTGTAGGGTGACCACATTTTCAAACCCCCAAACCGGGACCCTTGTGTAACCGCACGTTAATGCTAATGTTTGTCATCATGCGTGCTTGTGGTAGGTGGAGCAGGAGGCGCTTTTGAGGTTTGATGAGAATTCTTGCTTTGCTACGCAGTTCCACACAGTTGTTTGTTTGGCTCTGACTCGTATGTGGAAACATTACAGTATTCTTATTATTATTTTAATTGTGGTGAAAACCGGGACAATTTGGTAGTGAATGTCAGAAACCGAGGCATTTCAGTGTTTTACAGATATTTGTCGGGACCCGGGACACCCAGCTTGAAACCAGGACGGGACGTCTGGTCACCCTATTCTAGTGGAATGTTTACAGTGCAAAGCGAACACTTTGATGGAAAAAGAAAGTCAAGCGCAGCAGACCAAATCTGTGAATAGGTGCCGGAACAAACTGAGGAAAATCTGAGAGGTGCTGGAGCCTGTTCCAGGATGTTTGGTCTGCTGCGCTTTTAGCTCAAATTAACCACTGCTTCAAGCGATATACCCAGCTAACACGTTACGTAACCACGACTAACCTTGACGTTATGGATTGGTAATGTCATGACATTACCTTCTCAAAACGTTGTGGCAACGTTATCCGAAGGTAATTACATGACCACATAATTGGTGATCTTCCTTACCTCCTAAGCACGTCGCAGGAGTGTAATTACACGACGTACTGACAAGGTAACTACTTACGTACCGGTTTGGTAACGATCCTACGTAACTTCAACGTTATCTGAAGGAAATTAATGACCACATAATTGGTAATCTTCCTTACCTGCTCAGGATGTAGCAGAAACGTAATTACAGGACGTACTGACAATGTAACAATTTTCGTACCAGTTTGGTAACGATCTTACGTTACTACAACCGGGAAATATTAACTCCTATTTTCGTTGCTACAACCTACTTTGCTTACAATGTCATTACTGCCACCACATCGGAAACCACGTATTCCAAATATTTCAACGTTCACCTGAAGATCTTTAGAGTCACAAGAATTCCCCAATCACCGCAATTCATACTAATTAAAATAGTTCTATATAATCTCCCACAACACAAACGGAATGCGTACACAAATTGTAAACTGTGCACGCGCAGATGTGCCACAGCTCGAGCGTCCCGCCATTTCTTGTTCGTTAGTTTGTACTCCTAAATAGTCGTCAGAAATTTAAAGTATCTCAGCTGACATAACCGATGGCTATAGCACGTTTATTTTACTCCAATTTAAGATCATTCTGATTTATGTTCTGATTTAGTCACGTCTGTGAGTTTTCACCAGTACTCTTCTGCTACTGTGGTTTGCCTACATTAGTAGTTATTGCTATTTAGAAATGTTATAATCATTGATGTTAATCATACTTTCGTTTTCTAATCTAGCAATTTTCCAATTTAGTTATTTTCTAATTTAGTCGTGTAGCCTACATTATAGTACTGTAATATACCTAGCATACTACTGCAGGTAGTGCAAGTTTTCTTTTAAGGTATACCTGGCTTACTAGCTACTGCAGCTAGCAAACGGTACTGTACGACTACGTTAAACATCAGTTTAGTTCGTTAAGCCAACATCATTTCTGGACAAGGAATCTCAGGTAAGCGTATTTAACTTCTTTACAAAGCAGATAGATAACTATTTGTCATATAGCTAAAATCACTTTGGTAGTTCCCATCGAATTACAGTACTGTCTAGCAAGCCAACTAACGTTAGCTCAAACGTTAGCAAGCTACAGTACAGTAAGTCAACTACTAACTGGCTTGGTTGGTAACTTTTTTCAAACATAGATGAACATCGAGTCACCTCACAAGTACTCAAATGTAAAGATTTTTACTATGAGTTCCACAAGTAATGATTCAACAAGATATTTGACAAAATTGTAAAAGTGATATAAATAAATTATGAACGAATTGAAGCAAATGGTTGACACTCTGTTTTATACTGGTTTTCATTGTCCAAGTCCAGGTGCAGCAACGAGTCCAACGGCAGAGGAAGGTGAAGATAGAATTGAAGACCACTCAGACTCATTTCTGACAATAAGGAAGAGTAAAGTGTCTGTCTTTTCTTGTGTGATTGTATTTTGTCAGTTGGATAATATTAATTGTTTGTTTCAATTTATTGTTAATTTTTTCTTATCTTCATGATTTCACAATTCTTCACCTTTTTAAAAGAAAATAACCCAATGAAGAGTAAAACATTCATATTGGCTTGTGTTATTATATTTTTATTATTTGTAAAATGTCAAGTTTGATAATATTTCTAAATTTGATAAGTTTATAGCTGGAACAAAAATGTCAATGTCAACTCTACTAGCGGAAAAAATACTGTTTAACATGGCTATTGCCATTGAAAATCTACAGTTTCATTGGAGTTAACTAGATGAGATTTGCTACTTTATCCTTCCTGATGGGTATGAAGTCCCTCACAATTCTGATTTTAATTTCTGTGCTGTTGACCAACTTGGGAGTGTGAGGTGGGTAATAAATGAAATATTTTTTAAATTATATAAATGTTCTGGTTTATTTGTAAATGTATATACTTTTTTGCTACATATGGGGCTCTTGTATATTACAGGATATGTCATGTAATTTGCTAGGAGAAAATGTCTGGACTGATGATCTAACAGCATTGCCATTATTGTATCTGGGAAGGGGTTGATAAAATAAATGTATAATATTTATACATAATACCTCACTGTAAAACTAAACGTCGGTGTAGAACCCTGCTGAAATGTGTTGTGCACATCTAAGATTTAATGGAACAGTTGGAGCAGGTAAACACAAGGTTGGAGAAAACTGTCAAGATGTTGCCTGGACAGAAATGAACTTAGCTTTACATATTCTAGCTGTACGTATGAATATAGAAAATGTAAGAGGAAAAGGGCAATGAATGGTCAACTGGATAGGATGCCTGGGATTCGCGATTACCAACCGACAATCTTAGAAATACCACGTTGCTACGACATGCTAGAGACCAACTGACAACGTCAATTAGTTACGTCGTAGCGGCAACAAGAAAACTTTCACTTTTCCGGTTGTGACAACGTAGCTGACAACGTTGCTGCTACCTAATTTCGGTTGCCAGATAACGTCGTAACAACATTGTGCCAACGGAAAATTGTTAGCTGGGTATGAACTTAGAAAAGGTGTAGGTAGTCGTCGTTATTCCCTTTTAAAGCAATATAATTGCACCAGGCTTGCCATTGTAGCCTATAATGACCATGTGTTAGGTAGTCTTTTAATTAAAGCAGTATTTTGGTAATGTGTAATTAAGTTAACTTTTTTATCAAATTGTGGCAACCCCACTGCAATTCCACCACAACCAAACTTAGGGTCTCGACCCAGACTTTGAATACCTCTGCTCCTACCTAGGGAAGGAACAGTTTATTCATTTTTTTTTCAAATTTGAATTTAGAAAATGGGCGGAGTCATATGATTTTGACGTTTGCTCAAAATCATCTTCAAAAAAGTAGGCGCTTTGTCATATAGGTCTACCTATGAATATTCAATTATAGCACGAGCAGAGGCGTTGCTAGGATCACAATACATTTCTGTCCCCCCCCCGGGACAGAAAATACAGGATTTTGAATGTATATGAGGAAATTTCGATGTACATGCTAGTGGCCTACACGTCTACATTGCCATACTGCGCGTATCAATGTAGATTATTAGGATATTTTTTATTATAATTTTTTGGTCTATTATTAGATCCGGGGCTATTCATAAGATACGGGGCTATAGCCCCGGACGCCCAGGCCTAACGATGCCACTGAGTACGAGGAAACAGGAGATTTATTTTCATGTCAGATCCAAAGACCTGAAGTATCCACATAGATTTTGACACTGTGGAAACCTAATCAAATTTAACAAAGTATAATTATAACATGGAAATCAATAATTCAATCAAATGTTTCCTTTGTGTTGCAACATAGCCTTTGTCAGATTTGATGATTCAGATTTAATCGTGGCCCCTGCATTAAGTGTTGAATTGAAACCTAGATATTACAGTATTTTAAATATAACAGACTATCATGTGGCCTTGTTGATTTTCATAACGTTCCAATGATTTAAGGATTTTTTTTAATATCAGTTGATTATAGCTTTGACAGACTTACTATTGCCTTTAACTGGGTACATTTTCTCTGTTGGTGGACCTGTACTTGAAACGAGTTGCTTTCAGGAGAGTAACCTACTCTTAAGAGAAACATTGTTTTTAGAGATGGCAGAAGTTAGACTGAGCCCTTCATGGAACCCTTTTATAACTGCTATATACATGCATATTGCTGTAACAATGACAACTTTTATGTTATTGTCACAATATTCTGCTTTGGGCCAGCCTAACTTGCATGTTAAGAAAAGACATGAATTAAAAATATTCAAAAAAAATGCTATTTTTATTAATATATTAACAGCTAACCAAAACACAAACCAAAACCTGTGCAAACTTTTAATTGGGGAGTTTGGCAAAATGTGATCAATTGACCCCCATCAAGAGCTGTTGTACTGCCATTCAAGTGCTGTGGGTGTTGAACAGTCCTAAATAACACGTTTATTAACTGAACAAATCCAGGGGTCCATAGCACCATTCCAGTGGTCTAATTGATGTGTCCACTGTAAAATCTATATTCCCTTATTTCATTATAGAACATTCATAGGGGTCGGAAGGGATTAGTGCTGTTTGTACGTTTATGTCAGTTTTTGTCTATTTGTGCTTCATATCCATCCCTACTGCACGGGCCTGCTAGTTTTCACAAGAAAGTATGTTTCAAGGGGACAGGCAAACATGCGCACGTTGAAAAGCTGGTGCTAACTATAACTTGAAGCATCGATGAAGGGCTTAAAACAGAATGTCCTTGACTGGAAATAGATACTTTTTCACACAGAAGAAATAACACCGTTTCACTGTTTTGAATATAAATTATTATTGCATCTACATTGCATTGCTACAAAGATAACTTTTTCCAATAATAGTGAAATAAAAAAAATGAAAAGTACAACATACATTCTCAATTGTGGGCTGGAACTGACATTGTAGTTGCCTTCAGAGTTAAGTAGAATGAAATACAGCACTTCATTAATGGTATTTCTTAAATATTTCAATAATAATAAGTGCTACAAACTATTGTCACACATTCATCAACGCCTTAGAGAATCAGTAAACACCTATAATTTGTTGATGGTTCTTAATTAGCACTTTTACAACAAGTGCTTTACTAATAACACAAAAATACCTTTGTCTGAAAAGGCTTCCTCTCCATCTGAAAAAGAATGTGGTTGAATTCATAATACTGAAACGTCAGGTTTATAATTTGGGTGCTGTAGTGTAAGTGCTTCCACATGACATTGTCTTTTAAATGTGAAAATATTCAGTTCAGTGCTCACGGGCCTCAAGTTGTGAAGGGTGGAGGAACCAAACTGCCTCACTGCACATTTCTACTGTCTGGCATGGGCAACTGGATGTCCAGAGATACCCACTTTCTTCCAGTTTAGCCCTTTTTTTCTAAGTAATTCCAGTTGCCTCAAAGACAAACACTCTGAGAAATGGAAACTGAAGAGGGAGCTTACACACTTTACATAAACACAACCACAGGGCAACAAAACCACATACAAACACACCCTACTTTTACACATATATACACAATGTACACACATTTATACATCCTCATTCCCTGACGCCTTAATCACACCTACATCATCCTTGTGCATCTGGATGTGTGCAACAAAAGTTCCCTGTGCTACCATGTATGCCAAGCCTTCTAAGGATACAACGAAATCATCACCGTTGACGAATCCAGTGTATGCACCACATAGAACACCAGGAAAGTGGGAATGAATGTACTTCCGGTGTGCCAAAACCCAAACAGGCTGCAGGTGTGATCGAGGCACGGCCATTCAAGCTGCTGTTCACTTAATGGACCGGAGAGTCCTTTAAGAGGAGGAGGTGATATTCCCAGAGGACACAATGTTCTCCCGCGGCGAGTACTCCGGATCGTCCTTGTTAGGGTGGGACGAGTTATCGGACTTGCTTCGGCTGAACTCGGCTCCCATGATGGGCCGGGAGAACTTGCCCGCGGGTTGGGCACACGCGTTGCAACACAGGAGCGTTTTCAGGAAGGCGCGGCGCATCTCGTTGCTGGTGAGCGTGTAGATGAGCGGGTTCATGGCGGAGTTGAGCACGGCCAGGGCCAGGAACCACTCGGCCTTGTAGAGGATGGGGCACAGGCGGATCTCGCAGGCCACGTCCAGCAGTAGGAGGATGAAGAGCGGCGCCCAGCAGGCGATGAAGCAGCTCAGCACGATGATCACGGTCTTCAGCAGGGCCATGGACTTCTCCGAGCTCTTGCTGCCGGCGCCGGCGCCACCGCGGCCGTTGGACACCTTGCGGAACACCAGCTTGCGGCTGCGCGTGCGGACCAGGGCATAGATGCGCGCGTACAGCACCACGATGGCCATGAGGATGACGCTGAACACGGTGGTGCAGAACAGGATGTAGGTCTTGTGGTAAAGCGGCAGCACCGTGGAGCAGCTGGGCATGCTCCGGATGCAGTTCCAGCCCATGATGGGCAGGCCACCCAGGATAGCCGCAATCAGCCACACGGTGCTGATGAGCATGAAGACGCGGCACGTGTTGCCGTTGTTGTGCAGCTTCATCTTCAGCATGGTGAGGTGGCGCTCGATGGCAATGGCCAGCAGGCTGAAGACTGAGGCCGCCAGGGCCACGAACATGCTCCCTTCCCGGAAGAACCACTGCATGGGGGTCAGTTTGTAGGTGTTGGCGCCTGACAGCAAGATGTTGGCCGTGTACACCACTCCGGCCAGCAAGTCTGACAGGGCTAGGTTCCCAATGAAGTAGTACATGGGCTTGTGGAACTTCTTGGTCCTCCAGATGGTAAGCAGGACCAAGACATTCTCAAGAATAATGAAGCAGCAGACAATAATGAAAATCACAGAGTCTGCTTTAAGCCCGGAATCCTGCTCAACTTTCCGGAGCTTCCCTGTGAAGTTGTAGTGCCTGGCAATTAAGTCTGAATACATGGAGTCACCCATGGCTCTGATTTCAACTTGAAATCCCACAAATTCTGTAATCGACAATTTAGTCCAGTGAGGGGTGCTGTTGGGCCAAGACACAGCTGGCGACAGTAATCCTTTGCACTTGACGCGTTACCATTGGAGTTAAATAATCCTCAGAGATGCAGGTTATTCTCAGAATATCCTTGGACTCCATCAGGAAGAAACTCCTTAAAAAAGACAGAAATACTAATTTAGAACTGTCATAAAGAACAATTGAACAGTCTACTCCTGCCCTTACGTATTACACGTGAATATTAAATGATAACTAAGAAGTTGGTAACACTTTATTTTGAGAGTCCCAGGAGTGTGCCTGTAGATGCTCCACAGCTTGTCTACTAACTATCTGAAACATTTGAACTATCTACTGAATCTAACCATTATCTATATCCTAACACTTAACTTTATTCTATCCTTAATCTTAACCCTTACCCTAAACCTTATTCTAAACCTAACCTTAACCTTAGCAAGAAGTTGTTTATCAACCCATTTAAAGTTTGTTTGTTTAAAGTTTGTTTAAAGTTTGTTGGTGGTATTACTATCTATAGAATATCTACAGATGGAAATTGGGACTCTCAAAATAATGTGAAACCAAGAAGTTTGGTAAATCAACTTAAAGACAAAATGGAAAGTCTTTCTAAACAGTGATAAAAGTGATCAGGATAACCACAGGGAAACTAATTTGTAGTTATTTGTAGTTTGAGTTGATGAGGATAACAGTAATTAAGGAATATGTGATCAAATAAAACAAAGCAAACGTAAGGTTATTCTCTGTGTGGATATGCTGACAATACACCTGGTTCTAAACTGTGCTGAATTCTTTAAAAATTGAGAAAGTTAGCATAAGTCGTGGCCCAATGGGCTATTTTGAGTGTCAGTGCTTGGGAACCTACTGTAACCAAGCTACAATTACTCCAAGCTACAATTACTTCAAACTGAGTAAGTTTAAGTTACTCTTAAAATTGTATGGTTTACCTAACTAAAGTAACTCTGAAAAAGTAGTTCACGACAACCAAACTATGTCATACAAATTCGTAAATCTGACTATACTCCAACTGCAAAACAGATTAGGCTGGGGTCATGATAACAGAATGTGTAAGTTAAACTTATATTAAACACAAAAGGTGCTTCAAGTGAGAAATGGGCATGATGCTGAAAAATAAAGAAATGTAGTGTACTTTACCCACATTTTTGCGAAACAAGTCGTATGTAGTTACACGAGTTAACTACACTGTAAGCAACACAATCAACTACTGAAAACAACCTGCTTTTCAGTTTTGTTTAACTACCCCCAAGCTACCGCAAAATGTAATTAGTTGTAATTAGAAAAATTATTTTGTTAATTACAACTGTCTGAATTGTGCTAAGAATTTTATGGGGAGAGGACATTTGTTACTACTACGATATGAAGTATATGTCTATTAAATGTTTACTTTTGAAAACTTCAGAATAAACTCACAAGAACTAACGTAACACCGGTCTCTTAAAATGAACTTGAAATGCTCGTGAGCAGATCGTGAGAATGATGAAAACGTTGTATTGTAAATGAAAATAATAATAGAAGTATTCGGTTCATTCTGTAGTCAGAACGTTTTCGACTTTAATCACTTTCAAAACGCAGGCAATAATCAAAACAATAATGACTGTTTTTTCGCAACATGATTATTATTTACGTTTCATATTAAAATGTTAACATGATGGCTTGACAGAGGCCTAATTGTCTAATAACATTGATACAAATAAGTAACTGTAGTTTCCTTACCTTAATAGTCGTCATTAATGCGAATATTCATTACAAGTATTAACTGTGTTGGCACAAATCCTCAGGTTATTTGTATCCCAGTGGCTGAGTTCTGTGTGTTAGCTCAGTGATCCCATAGACTGAGAGGCTTAGGAAAAACGAAGCTTTTCGTCATCTCTACCCACGAAACCCTCCCCTACCGCTTAAAGATGCATTCCGGGAATTTTAGACACTGGTTGTAAGAGTGTTGCACACGATCCAAAACGGGTACCTGAAAATTGTTCTTTACAGATATGTGTCCCATGACATCAAAACCACTTTATTTGAAACTTAGAATTCCTTGGGTATCTGAGGCTATTGTGATTCTACTCATAAATTACGAAAATCTGAACTTATTTACACATCCAGCTCAAAGTGGAAAAAAATATATTTGCCAATACTGCATCTTAAATTCTGTCCCAGTCGAAAGTCCTGTCAGTGAATTCACTGTCATTACGTATATTTTTAATTAACAGTGTGACTCAAATTGTATATGTTGGTAACAAGGTTATAAAGAAGAACACTAATGAATTCACTATAGGCAAATATTGTTCAAACGTTTACAAAAAAAATACAATATTTCAAATTCTGAATGTATGGCTATTACATGGACGGATTTTTAGATGATTATTTTGAATTGTTAGTGAATTTGCAATCCAAAATAACAAAGATATTTATAGTAATGCTAATAGTTCCAATAATCATTATAAATGTTAAGCAACTGGTACAACTTAAACAAAGAAAAACATATTTTTATCCTCAAGATTATAATTTTATTGCTTTGACTGTGAAGAAAAAACTCCCTGGGACCATAAACAAAGTCTTTGGTTTTGGAGGATTACAATGGCTTTTCTTTTTTGTCAATTGCTACCATTCAGATCTGCATAGCTAAGCAATATGTCCTTTATTATTAGCGTGGTGTTTGATATGTCCATTTGGTTAGCACTTTATTTAATCTATTGTAATCCTCTACAACTTTTTGTAGAAATAGGTTTATAAATATATTGGATGTGCATATGTTTTATTGTTTATCCATTATGCCATTTACCCAAAGCTTTTGGAATTGTCAACAGAACGCCCTACCTTTAATGAATAATAGTCTTTACTGGAGATGTGGTGCAGATCTAATCTAATTTCAATTCTAAGAGAATTCACAAACAAAAAACAAAAATGATAACGCCACACACTGCTGTTAATGCGAGTGATTGTATTGTATTAGAGATACAAAATTATGTCTGATGAAGACCTAAAGGACGCTGTAATCCTAATATTATAAAATCACGTGGGGTGTGCAACGCGATCCTTTCGTTTGGCTGTTGTTTTTGTAATATGGTATAGATATTTTTAAACGGACACGCAGTATAAGGACATTTTCTCAAAGACTCCGCTTACTATGATACTACTACTGCTATTACCTTGAGTTTTGGCAAAGCCAGTTGTGTTAGTAAAATTAACAACAATTATATTCATAATGTACTGTAATTCATGAAGTCCCGTATTAGAAATCCTTTTGTTTAAATCTCTGGGAATGTACCAGCTGTGCATATTATTCCACCCCCTGATGTTCCACCCCTAATATTAAGGCAAGCTTTCTGAGTAAGAGTACCCTCCTGCAGCCCCCCCCC
>JACXGI010013829.1:0-20071 GCA_016801175.1 Esox masquinongy | reverse complement strand
AGAGAACATAACTTTGGACCACTCAGCAGCAGTCCAGTCCTTTTTGTCTTTAGCCCAGGCGAGACGCTTCTGACGCTGTGTCTTGTTCAAGAGTGGCTTGACACAAGGAATGCGACAGCTGAAACCCATGTCTTGCATACGTCTGTGCGTGGTGGTTCTTGATGCACTGACTCCAGCTGCAGTCCACTCTTTGTGAATCGCCCCCACATTTTTGAATGGGTTTTGTTTCACAATCCTCTCCAGGGTGCGGTTATCCCAATTGCTTGTAAATGGTCTCTCAGAACTAGACTGAGAGACCATTTACAGGCCTTTGCAGGTGTTTTGAGTTAATTAGCTGATTAGAGTGTGGCACCAGGTGTCTTCAATATTGAACCTATTCACAATATTCTGATTTTCTGAGATACTGAATTTGGGGTTTTCATTAGTTGTCAGTTATAATCATCAAAATTAAAAGAAATAAACACTTGAAATATATCAGTCTGTGTGGAATGAATGTATACATTATACAAGTTTCACTTTTTGAATGGAATTACTGAAATAAATCAACTTTTTGATGATATTCTAATTTTATGAACAGCACCTGTATATTCGTTTCATAAAGCTTCTTGAATGTTTATGGACATCATTCATTTGATGCATTGGAGATAAATTGGATTGGATGTAAAACATTTTTAAATCATTTTTACACATTAAGTGACGTCTTTACTATTAGTCCCTAAAAAAATGTGTGCACATGCAAACACAGGAAGTCGCACACCTATCTCTGACTCTGTCCCCCGTAATTTGCGGGAATCTAGAATCACAGTCTCGAATTGGACTTGTCTTGTTCTGGTCTCGGTCTTGACTCGGACTCGACCCTTTCCCTGCTGTTCCGGTCTCGGTCTCGCCTCCCTTTGGTCTTGGTCTTGACCCTTGACTCGATTAGCTTCGGTCTTGGTCTTGACTTGGTCTCGCTTTAGGTGGTCTCGAACACAGCTCTGCCTCCAGCGCAAGCTTTGTCTGCATAGGGCGCGTGGCATTATCAGGGACTGTTCACATCCATGCCACAAACTGTTTGCCCTCCTACCATCAGGCAGGCGGTACAGGTCTCTTCGTTCCCGCACCAGCAAGCTCAGGAACAGTTTCTTACCTGCTACTGTAACCCTGCTGAACTCTGTGACCCATCACTAACCATACCCACCTCCCCACCGCTTAGTACTGCCTCTTAGGGACCTTGTTGCACTACTCCCTTTGTACTACTGGATTCTGACACTGCTTTGCAGAGTCTGATAAGGTTGTCAGTTGTTACAGGTATGTGTCTACCTCGGGAACCTCAGTGCTGCTATCTCTGCATCCCGGTTGCTCATGGTACCTTGCTCCTTAAATTTGCCTCAATTGCACATTTAGAATGCCATTTAGAATTTGTACACGCACAACTATTACCCCACTTGTAACATACATTATACTTAATACTTGTACATTTTCTGCCCTCCTCTATTTGCCTTAATTGCACATTTAGTATTGCCATTTGTACTGCATTTGCCTTCATTGCACATCTATATATTCCACTTGTAATATACAAATACTTAATACTTGTACATTTTCTGCCCTCTTCTATTTGCACTTCTGGTTAGATGCTAACTGCATTTCGTTGTACTGTACTTGTACTTGTTCAATGACAGTAAAGTTGATTCTAATCTAAATCTAATCTAATACTGCAGATTTCCCCTAGTTAATGATTGTAGATTAACATCTCTAGCCATCTTGCTTTTAATTAGCTAATGCATTTGGTCCCTTATTTGTTGAATTATGGAATAATTTAATAAATACACTTTGGTTATAATGCTGCAAGGGTTTTATGTAATGTGGCCAACCAACCACCAGATCTAACTGTTTGCAGGACCCCAGCTGAGCCCCACTACAACTAGATTATAGCCTAAACATCAGCAACAGGACAAGAACTTAGATGTGATTCAGAGTTAGATCAAGGCACACCCTGCACTCCAGATAGAGAGTTTTATACAGTAGCCTAACACAGCAGTTATTATAGTGCCCCAAATTCAACTGATGGTACAGCTATAGGATCAGAGACTGGACTACAAATAGATGGTACAGCTATAGGATTGCCTTTTACTGGACTACAAATAGACACATTTAAAATCACCAGACATTTTGGAAGGAAGGCCCATTTCTAATGGACCGATTTGGAAAATCTTTTCTAATTCCACATCAAGCACTGGTTCCATACAGTCAACGCAATATTTTTGGCACGTTTCATGATATTTAGCAAAAGTGAATGCTAAAAATAAACAACACGAACACTGAGTCATATTTTGGGCTCAAACATAAGGGTATATTTTATTACAACTTCTCAAACACAAAACCTTTTACTGAGTAGTACCATTTCATTCTGCAAAACAAGGTATTGATGCCTGTAAAGAATATTTAAAATAAAACCAAACAAAGTGTTGTCTGTTATGAAATTCTATGCATTTTAGTTGGTCTAAGTCTCCAGGAGCTGTACTGACTTGAATCCAATTGAAGAGGGCAGTCCACAAGCGCAATTGTAAGACTATAAGAATCTTGAAATGTCATGCATGGAGGAGTGATCCAAGATCCCTCCAAAGGTATATATCCAACTTTGTCAGACTTTACAGAAAGAGGCTCAGTGCTGATATCCACTCCAGACCTGGCTTGGTGCCAATAATATTGAAACCTTTGTTTTGCAGAAGAAATGTTTTGTTTAAGAAATGATTGCATTTTAATATGGCTCCCGCTTGAGCCAGAATTATGACATTCAAATTTGCTCAGTTTTATGAAGTGTGTATATTATGCAGTGTGTATATTATATATATATATATACACACTGTGTGCTCAATTATTAGGCAAATCGTATTTGCCAAGATTTATTTTATTGTTGAACAAACACAATGCTCTCAGTCAATCCAAAATATAATTGAACCTCAAACCTGAATGTTTAACAAAGGATAAGTGAGTTTTGATCTTTCTCAGGGGAATACATAAGAGTGCAGAATTATTAGGCAACAATTGGTGTCCAGAATTATTAAGCAACTAATTAAAAAAATAATTTCTCCCAACTCACGTGTTTATTCTAAATTTTTAAAGTAAGTGTAACAAGTAAGTAACACAAAATGACAATTAATTAAAATGTTTGTCCTTTCAAAAATATTTAGTGACCAATATAACCACCCTTCTTTTCAATAACTGCCATGAGCCTTCCATCCATGGAGTCTGTCAGTTTCTTGATCTGTTCACGATCAACTTTCACTGAAGCAGCAACCACAGCCTCCCAAATGCTGTTCAAAGAGGTGTATTGTCTTCCCTGACTGTAAATCTCACATTTGAGAAGGCCCCACAAATTCTCAATAGGATTTAAGTCAGGAGAGGAAGGGGGCCAGGTCATTTTTCGGGCATCTTTGTGGCCCTTGCTGGCTAGCCAACAGTGGAGTACTTTGATGCATGTGATGGAGCATTGTCCTGCATGAAGATCATGGCCTTCTTGAATGCTGAGGACTTCTTCCTGTACCACTGTTTGAAGAAAGTATCTTCCAGAAACTGGCAGTAGGTTTGTGGAGTTGAGTTTCAGTCCATCTTCAACCCGAAAAGGTCCAACTACCTCATCCTTAATGATAGCAGCCCATACCAGGTACCCCTCTTCCACCTGGCTGGCGCCTGACTGAAGTGGTGCCGTGTGTCCATTAGTGATCCAGCCACAGAGTCACTCTCATTTCATCTGTCCATAAAACCTTTGAAAAATCTGTCTTCAGGTATTTCTTTGCCCAATCTATACGGGTACATTTCAAATCTTATTCAGTGGTGGTCGTGTTTCAGCCTTCTTGACCTTGGCCATGTCTCTGAGCACTTGACACCTTGTACGGGAATATGGTGGCACTGGAGGATAATGTGTTGCTGGTAGCTTCACGTTTAATTCTTCTCAAGTCTTTTGCAGTTAATTTGCATCTTTTCTTCTCCATGTGTTTTTTGTACCCCAGTTGACTATTCGCAACAAAACCTTTGATTGTCCGGTGTTCACACAATGTATCTGTGTGTGTGTGTGTGTGTGTGTGTGTGTATATATGTATATATCATTTTTTTTTTTTTTATGATTGTTGCAGTTTATTTGGAAATGTCCCTTTAATTTGGTACTATGCCACCTAGTGGCCATAGATTTTTGTACCAGTATTTAAGGGGTTAAACTACTGTGGCGTAAGGGGTTGAGTAACATTATTTGACAATACTTATTATTTCACATCTTAGAATTTTCATTTGCCGTTTTGTTGTATTATATTTGTTGCAATTTTGAGTTTACATCTATTTTAAATATTTTGAAATGTGTTTAAAAATATTTGGAAATAATCAGTGCCTTCACTAACCAACCCATGGTACTGTGTGACAAACCTGTGAGTAATAAACAATTGGATTCAGTGCAATCAAGATGTTTTAGTCAAGAGATGGATTAATTGGAATTAACTGAAACCCTCCTTGTATTGGCATCACAAAGCAGTGGTCATTTGAAAATTGGAAACCACTTCAAGGTAATTTGATATGGATGAACATCAAATTAATCTGCACATGACCCATAGTCATTGTATCATTTCAAATTCAACATACTAGAATACAGAGGTTAAAATAACAAATATGTGTCCACATCCAAATACTTTTGGAGTTCAGCGCATATCAAAATAAACATACCAACTAGGTTCTCAAAATATACAAAATCCACCATTGAACCAACTGCACAATATGATTGCAAATCAAAAACTTGATAAATGGGTAAAACACCCTATTGAATTCCTACATGCAATGTTCTGTAAGGACATTCTCAGAGTACAGAGAAAAACACTTCTGGTTAATATTTAAACCATATCAATGTCATTCACAAATGGCTAATAAGCTGTTAAAACGGCCAGTGGCAAAAACCATACAGTTCATAGATGCTATTTGTGGTGGAGGTAAACTTAATGAGAAACGTTAGTCAGTTTAACACAATGCTTAATGGTGTCTAGTGAAATATTCAAACTTGGCGTGATGTTAATGCATGAGAAAATAATCTAATGTTGAAATGCTATACCAACACACAGCAGATGTGTAGCTCCGTGGCGTAGTGGTTAAAGACGCAGCCTCTGACGTGGGAGATCCGGGTTAGAATCCAGGGAAAGCAACATTCATTCATCACTTTTAATTGCGGGTCGGCTGAACTAGGCTTGCCTGGTTCATTTTCTGGATTTGTTACAGGACAATGTCTGTTTTTCTGTTACTTGTGTTTATGGGTTGAGTTTTACTGACTTTCATCACATTTCATTGATTAGATATGTCTGTAGAGTATGTTTGCTTCAGTGGCATTTTCCATTCCAACAAAGCCTATTGAAATTAATTGAGAGTGACAAAAAAGACTAATTAGCCAACAGTCTATTTCAGTCTTTACAGATTTACATTTAACTTCCTTAAAGCTTGTATTGTCAGCCAACCACCAACAGGAAATACACCCAACACTTTCGACACCAATAGATAAAACTGCCTGTCATTAATTTCACTGGAAACAGTTTGCCTTTAAGAAATGTTCTGCCAAGTTCACTTCTTTTTTTTAATTCTTGGACCTGTAGCATCTTGTTTTAGCCATTATTTTCAGCGCAAAGTGAGTATCCTATGTACATTCAAGTTTTGTTGTTTTCATAACAGTTGTTGCCAATTCTGGGTTTAAGGCACAAAACCAACAATATTTTTTTGGTGCATTTAATAGCTTCATTTTAGTGATGGGAGTCAACTGCAAATGTTTATTTGAAAATATATTAGGATTTTGATGTGTCAGTTATTCGGTTAACTTTCAAGTTTTTTTTGGACCAGATGAGATCATTGACTTGGATTGAGGTGATGCTCATTATGTCTCAGGCATCAGGCGCTAATGGTATGTAGATTTTACAATGACTAATTTTCATATCAATGTGCTTAGTATTTCTTTATTCTATATGGGTACATATATTGAATAATTGTAGTACTTTTCTTTTAACTTCAGAGAATCTTGTCAAATGGATGGCTAATTACCCCAAAATAATTTCAACCAATAAGGGTGCAAGTGTGATCATTCCATGCAATGTTACCCACCCCCCGGCACAATCTACAGAGTCTATCCAGGCCTACTGGAAAAAAATGGGACCAACTGAAATAAACATCAATGATGACGACAAGAAGGAATTTATCTATCATCCCAACAAGACCATGGTCATCAAGAGTTTCCAGGGAAGGACCCGGTTAATTGGGGATATCAGTAAGGGAAACTGCTCTCTGAAGATCGAAAAAATTGAAAATGGGGATATGGGGATGTTCTACTTACGAATTACCAATGGATTCGACCGCTACAGTTTCTATAAAGCACAGGTCAAAATATATGTAGCTGGTAAGCAGGAAAGAATGGAATATAAAATGGATTTGTTCAATGCAATGTGTCATTCAGAAGCCCATAAAAACACTTTAAATTAGATTTTTTTTGCAGTAATGCATGTGAAATGAATTAGTCTACACCTTACAAAAATGTTTTTTTTCTCATGTAATTCCTTTAGAAACATTTTGTACAGCATACATTCATTCATGCTGTATTTTCGTCCTACAGGATCCAACCAGAGTTTACCAACCTTATCAAATTATACAGGTGAAATATTAATCTCTAAACTCCCGTGTGCACACCAAATTTAAACAGCTCTTAATTTGTATTCATTTATAAATTAAGCAACAAACCTGACACAATAACAGCAATACATATGTATTAAGGTGAAAGATGGGTTAATGCGGGTCTGTTTAATGTTGTTTGTTTATTCTAAGTTTCCACAATTCCAATCCCACTAGTCACCACAGAAGGTAAGAAATCTGTGTTGGTTTTCCAAACCCAGATTATTATTTTTCGGTTGGTTACACATGTCTCAACACTGAGTTCACTTTTTCACAACCTTTCACACAGTTCTCTTTATCAAAATGCAACATGGCACAACAGTTAATCTCATATCCAAAATGCACTAAAACTACCAAAAAACAAAATCAACTCCTTCTACCCTAACACTACTGACAATTATCTATAAAAAATCTATCTTGGTTACTCATAACACAACCACCTAAAAAACACAAACAACAGGTAGCATTAAGATTTGGAGTGTCTTTGATTTTTTACATTAACCAACATTCCTTCACAAAACAGGAATGGCACCTCTTTACTGTATAAAATGTACTGCAGTATTTGTTACAGGAAATGTTTGGAAATGCTACATTTGTTTTTCACAGAGTAATTCCAAAATACACTAAATTAAACTTCAGTATTTCCAGTACAGTAATACAAAGAAATGTACACTATACCAATTGATACAGATGTATAGAAATACTGGTTAACCTTGTCTTCTGCATTTGGCCAAAAGTTATCATCCACATCACGCATTATGTCCTCTCTTGCAATAATCCTGTGAAAGAATCGCTTTGTATGACTAATCCATGGCAATATTCTGCAGATATCTCCAGGCATCCACCAGCATTCATTGCATCCTGGATGGCCATCTGTTCATGTGGACATGGCTAGTTCCATGTTTACATAAAAAACATTCCAAAAATGTCCCCCTTTGCATAGATTCTTTGTTCAGAAATTGAAAAACAAAACAAAAAAACACCTAGATATGTCTAGCGCTGAATCAGCTTTGGTTGTTTGGTTGTTGGTTGTCTAGTAATTTACAAAATATTTTTAATATATTTTAATATGGTTACCGTAGCAAATTGCAATCACATTTTTTGTGTTACATTTTGTACATAAATGTAATAGCTTTTAGAGTATGTAAACATGCAAATTGTGCTGTAGCTACATAGTGTGTTGCTGGTGCTTGAGTTCGATTTAAAAAGAATTAATGAATTTTGAAAGATGTAGTCATTTATGTAAGTTATGTTGTTAGTAGGCTGGACGCAGATACAGAGAACTGGGGACTTTTAATAAAAACGAAGTAACAATAACAGAAATTACGACACGAAAACAGAAACTTTACATTCGTACAGAAAACAAATAATGACCGTCAAGATACACCAGCGAAGGAGGAACTTAAATTGGTACGGTGATGAGGAATACAGGTGAGGGCAGTAACAACAAACAGGTGACTGTGTCCTAAATGAGGGAGGGAGGGCGTTGGATCTCACGGGAACTGCAGGCTTGCCATGCCAGGACGTGACAATTTAATGCATTTTGTGTGAAAGCAATGACAAATTATCCACAGTTTTTGCCACATAGACTACTGTTGTGCTAACTGAGTGAAGAGTTTTGAAAATGTGAACTCAAATGTAGCAATTTACATTTTAATTGTATTTACACTTCTCAAAGTATTGAGAAATGCGTGTAACCAATTGTAAAAACTGTCAGTCTAGCATCTAGCAAAAAAGATGTGATATATCTATACATTTGGAAAAATGGTTTGTTGGTTTAGAATTTGGCTATGAATGGGAAATGTAAATTCAAAGTGCAGATTAATAATTAGTCTTAATCAAAATTTTATTCACAGAGCATGAGAAATTTTCTACATTCCCAACAATATATGTTGTCACCATTGTCCCAGGGGTGGTAGTTCTGCTAGTGGCTGTATTCGGGTGTGTTTGGTTCTTCAGATACAAGAAAAGGTAGGTTGATGTTTATGGTTGTCGCCAAAGGGATGCCATCAAGTTTGACTGACGCTAAGACTACATGCACAATTTATCAATTTCTTAAGGAACACGACATGTTCTGCCTTCTGTTTGTCTTGCATTTTAAATATATTTTTCCAAACAATGCTGAAATAACAATTTAATTGATTTTATAGGTCCAGGCTGGTCACTGGGCAAGAGTCTGGATATTATGCCAATTTTACTACGAAAACTCCAGCACCCAAAACGGAAATGTAAAAAACTAGTAGTTAGGCATATCTGTTACTTTTAAAACACATTCAGTAAATTGATAATTTGACGTGATATCCTTTTCCGTCTAACATTGCTTGTTCTTTAAGTTGCATTAATTTACAATGTTTTCATTTCATTTTAACACAGCCTTCCCCTTTTTTCAGAATCAAAACCACAAAGAAAAAAGATGCCACCCAAGTTCCTCCTCCAGGAGTTTTTGGTGAACCCATCTATATCAATGTTCAGGTACAGTGAAGCACTCTAAGAAGATCAGTTCTAAAATTACATTACTTTTTACATTGTGCAAATGTATTCACGATAGACCTACTATACCTTATTGATTATACATAATTCCACATTTTCCATTGGCAGAGACCAAACGATGCTATGAAGAGCATGGATGAAATTAACAGTGTGTATGAAAATGCGAATTGTTCAAAACAATAATGGCTGTATCTTAGAGATCAACACTACTAAACAAAATTTATTGTGAATGTGAGTGTATGATAATAAGTGCAAAAAGCTATTTTTTATTATACATAAGTCAGTGTACAGTATATTACAGTACTTACTGGAAGTATTGGCTTTTTAAATAAACATCCTTATTGCAATGATGCTTCAGAATCTTTTAAAATTCAATCTATAGGTTTAAAACCAATTCACACAAACAGCTCTTGCAGTCCTAACTTGACATGTTTTTGGAAGTAATCTTAGTTTCTTGGTGGAGTAGAATTATTTCATGGGAGTTGCTCTTTTTTTATATTTTGCTATATTCGGTTTCACCATTAATAATAAGTGTGGAATCCATTGTGAAATCAAAATAGTTTTTGAGGTTTACCTAGCAACCTGGATGTATTAATGTTGGGAATATAACTGTAGTTGTTGCATGGTGGTAAGTGGTTGCTAGAGAAAACATGGTTGAATAACTCATAAACACCAGTAATCCATCACCAATCCAGTCATCCATTCACCATTGAATGAACCCATGTACTACACTGGTGACAGCAATAGTGTTTTATTGTATTGGTTTTGGCAACACAGCTAGCAATTAGTTTTTTCTGTGAGATTTTGAAGGGCCCCTACACCACACTTGAAGGCACCTATAAAGAACGTAGTAGCAACCAAGCCTCCTGAGAAAGTGGCGGCCGAAATTCTGGAACTGCTGACCACCAGCCATGACGACAGATATGTGCTTGTGGTGCAAGATTACTTCTGTAAGTATGTCCAAGTTGCTTTTGCCAACAACACCGAAACGTTCACTCTACGACAGGTTTCAGCCTCTTCTTTGTGACACATGGTTGATAAGCAAGCTACAACCTACTGATCTCCTCTACACCTCTGCACCTGGATCGCAGGCAGAATATGGCTTAATGACCAGCACTCACCCCACTGGAAGGGTCCTTTTAGGTGATGGAGTGCCTCATACCTTCGTAAGACAGTTGTAGTGTAACCTAAAAAATTTGGTACCTGCTTGATAAGCCGGACAAGACCCAAGTGTTCCACAACAACCATTTAAGACCTTAAACTTCTGCTGTAACTGACCATGGAAGGACTGTGCCTGTGGAACACTTCCGCCACTTCCAACCTTGAGTGCCTTATCCGGTCCTTTTGCCCGGCCAAGGCCAGTAGACATTCATCCACCTGACCTGTCGGTTGACCCGATGTCTGCCCACCAACCAGCAGTCCGGGTCCGAGTTTCTCTGAGCATCCAGGTCACCCTCAACTTGGAGTTCCCAGTTGTCTGCAGGACCATGTTCTATGTTGAGGGCCTTCACCAGAATTATTTTTTTGTATTTAATTTTGAAACATGGCAGGGTTCACTGAGGGGTGGGGGGAAGAAATGTAGAATTATTTTTATTGGTGTTGCTATATTTGCTTTCAATGTTAGTAAAACGTGTCAAATCAATTGTTGTGGAATAAAACCCAAAACAATTTACAAAGTTTTAACTAGCAACCACCTGGGGGTTTTTGTGATATGTGAAGGGGATATAAGGGTAGCTGATGAGACAACTGCCAGAGGTTTTTTTCTTCTGTATTTTTAGGACAGCTAAATATAGCTCTTGTTCTGTGAAATAGTACTGCGCCTGAACGCCTTTAAAACTAACAGTACTACTGCTCTCTTTTTTTTACAGTTCAAATTCTATTCAGTGTTAAAGGAATGCGTCTGTTTTAACACAACTCATTATATGGGACTTCCGTTTTCTGATAATATTACAGTTTAAATGTCTTCTAACACTATTCCTCTCGAGGGAGATGTGCCTCTGCAACATACTCAGTCAATTGTGTTTTTGTGGTACAGCATATGCTCAAAGCTTTATTATAAGAAGTTGTACTTAGAATGTATTTTGATCTTCTGCTGTTGCGAGTAGCCTTTTTTAGTATATACATTGGTTATAAAGAAAGCCCTAATGAAATGCTTTTGCTTGTATTTTGGTGTGTATGCCTGTTACTAGTGCTTGTTATTGCTATGCCTGTTATTGCTGTAGAGAGGGTTAAGAAACCTAAAGTTAAATCAGTATTGTGAAATAGCACAAATCCCATGGAAATGCAGATGAAATAAGTTGAAAAAGTCCCACTCCCATTCTGTCATAACATGACCCTTAAGACAAAATGGCAACAGACTGTGGGGAAACTAAATTGCTGATCAATGGTATATTTGATTGTTATTTGATGTTATGTTTAGTACAAATATTTCTGCATCTATTGACCATAGCCTCTCAACATTTCAGATTAGTGCCTAAAACAGCACTGACACAGTTGAAGGATAAACATTCACATGGCCAAAGCGTGGCTCATCATTATCCACAAATCAGTTATACACAAACATTTAGTGGACATTTAATGTTGCAAACACTATCATGACTCAACATACAGTATGCAATAACATTTATATTGACCACACAGTGGAGAAAAAATAGGTGAATGTTTTGTTAATCTCAGTGTAGTCTTGTTAGAATTGTTGTCATTAATTGTCCCAAGGGGGTGCACGTCTTCATTTGTGATATGTTTGCTGTTGCTTTGTTACTGATTAATTCTGTCTGTATTTCTCATTCAAACACCCACATAGACAAACACACACAGCCTCTGAGTGCTACTTGTGAGAGTACAAGTGTTGAATTTTCAAATACAAATAACAAGATGTCTCAACCTGCTAAGGGAAAAAAATTGTTGAAACTGAGCTAACTTATAATCGTAAATATTGCACTAACCACTGTCCAGACCAGTGTCAAAGCTCTCCCTTATTGTGTTCAAAACGAGTCACATCAGTCAGGCTACCATGTAATTGCATATAGTACACACAGCTACTTTGGGTTTACATTTTTATATTTTGCTAAAACTTTTGAAAGATTGAGTACAATGTCCTCTTAGTTCCCATGCTTTCTGTTGTGTTCATATGTTTTCGTAGATTGCATGGTCTCCACCAACACACATGTATAGGCTGTCATCTTCAATCTATGGGAAACAGTCAGAGATATCATCATGATCAACCACTACAACAAAGCAACACATCCAAATGGTGGTCATCAACAAGCAATTAGGGTGATACATTTTAAAAACACTAAATCTCGTATAAATGTAATCAAACATTATTTAGAGCAATGAGTAGAGTTTTTTTATTTGAGGGTTGGAGTCAGTTCCATGTCAAAGACGGATGGACTGTGGAAGAGCTTAATTCATCTGGCAATCAGACTGCTGAATATCCAACACCAGTCATCTGGCTGGTACTCTATTTTGCTGCCCCTAATGGGATCTCGCACACACATTGGCGGAAGCAAACACACAGCTTAGATTCACCCGACTCTCTCTGACTCCTGTAGTCACATACACATCATTATCTTACTCACGTATGTACGAACAAGCACAGAAATACCCTTTTTCTAAAAACTTGAGGAGACCAAGTTGTCAGGTTGTAGTCTTAGTGGGGATACGCACAAACATAGGCACCTACACACAAATTCCAGCACAGCCTGAGATGTTGTTTATTTGCCACTTTTGCTTCAGAGCTCAACTAATGTATATATATATATATATATATATATATATATATACACAGTATCTCACAGAAGTGAGTACACCCCTCACAATTTTGTAAATATTTGATTATATCTTTTCATGTGACAACACTGAAGAAATGACACTTTGCTACAATGTAAAGTAGTGAGTGTCCAGCTTGTATAACAGTGTAAATTTGCTGTCCCCTCAAAATAACACAACACACAGCCATTAATGTCTAAACCGCTGGCAACAAAAGTGAGTACACCCCTAAGTGAAAATGTCCAAATTGGGCCCAAGTGTCAATATTTTGCATGGCCACCATTATTTTCCAGCACTGCCTTAACCCTCTTGGGCATGGAGTTCACCAGAGCTTCACAGGTTGCCACTGGAGTCCTCTTCCACTCCTCCATGACGACATCACGGAGCTCCATGACGACATCACTCCTCCACCTTCTGTTTGAGGATGCCCCACAGATGCTCAATAGGGTTTAGGTCTGGAGAAATGCTTGGCCAGTCCATCACCTTTACCCTCAGCTTCTTTAGCAAGGCAGTGGTCGTCTTGGAGGTGTGTTTGGGGTTGTTATCATGTTGGAATACTGCCCTGCGGCCCTGTCTCCAAAGGGAGGGGATCATGCTCTGCTTCAGTATGTCACAGTACATGTTGGCATTCATGGTTCCCTCAATGAACTGTAGCTCCCCAGTGCCGGCAGCACTCATGCAGCCCCAGACGATGACACTCCCACCAACATGCTTGACTGTAGGCAAGACACACTTGTCTTTGTACTCCTCACCTGGTTGCTGCCACACACGCTTGACACCATCTGAACCAAATAAGTTTATCTTGGGCTCATCAGACCACAGGACATGGTTCCAGTAATCCATGTCCTTAGTCTGCTTGTCTTCAGCAAACTGCAGGCTTTCTTGTGCATCATCTTTAGAAGAGGCTTCCTTCTGGGAAGACAGCCATGCAGACCAATTTGATGCAGTGTGCGGCGTATGGTCTGAGCACTGACAGACTGACCCCCCACCCCTTTAATCTCTGCAGCAATGCTGGCAGCACTCATACGTCTGTTTCCCAAAGACAACCTCTGGATATGACGCTGAGCACGTGCACTCAACTTCTTTGGTCGACCATGGCAAGGCCTGTTCTGAATGGAACCTGTCCTGTTAAACCGCTGTATGGTCTTGGCCACCGTGCTGCAGCTCAGTTTCAGGGTCTTGGCAATCTTCTTATAGCCTAGGCCATCTTTATGTAGAGCAACAATTCTTTTTTTCAGATCCCCAGAGAGTTCTTTGCCATGAGGTGCCATGTTGAACTTCCAGTGACCAGTATGAGGGAGTGTGAGAGCGATAACACCAAATTTAACACACCTGCTCCCCATTCACACCTGAGACCTTGTAACACTTACGAGTCACATGACACTGGGGAGGGAAAATTGCTAATTGGGCCCAATTTGAACATTTTCACTTAGGGGTGTACTCACTTTTGTTGCCAGCGGTTTAGACATTAATGGCTGTGTGTTGAGTTATTTTGAGGGGACATCAAATTTACACTTATACAGCTTGTATACAGTTATACAAGCTATACACTCACTACTTTACATTGTAGCAAAATGTCATTTCTTCAGTGTTGTCACAAGAAAAGATATAATCAAATATTTACAAAAATGTAAGGGGTGTACTCACGTCTGTGATATACTGTGTATATATTTATACTACCGTTCAAAAGTTTGGGGTCACTTAGAAATTTCCTTGTTTTTGAATGAAAAGCAAATTTTTTGCCCATTAAAATAACATCAAATTGATCAGAAATATAGTGTAGAGATTGTTAATGTTGTAAATGATTACTGTAGCTAGAAACAGCTGATTGTCAATGGAAATTCTACATAGGCGTACAGAGGCCCATTGTCAGCAACCATCACTCCTGTGTTCCAGTGGCACATTGTGTTTGCTAATCCAAGTTTATAATTTTAAAAGGCTATGTGATCATTAGAAAACCCTTTAGAAGTGATTTTGTTAGCACCGCTGAAAACTGTTGTGCTGGTTAAAGAAGCAATAAAACTCCTTTAGACAAGTTGATTATCTGGAGCGTCGGCAACTACTCTCCCCATACACTTTAGGCCTACAGTACGTACCTCCACGTTGCCATATAGGTGATCATTGGTGTAGTAGTTTGTTTGGATTTCACTGCTGATGTGTTTTGGCTCAATCCTGTGGATAGAGATAGTCATATCTGATGCACTCTCTTTAGTAGATATGATACAAACATGAATGTTTGCATTTGGTCTTTAGTTAATAAACTATGACCCCAGAAAGAACAGCCTGTAAAAAAATACCTTAATGGTGAGGGATCAGTGGAAGCCCCCATGACTACTTTAGCGTCCTTCAAAATAGTGATTGTCTGGTCATTACGTCTTCGCCCACTGGTGGTGAAAACAAAGACAAGTTATTAACAAACATTTGGTGTTCTCTATGAGAAATCCTGGATTTCAAAAAAAGAAAGAGTAACCTACCACTTCTTTAGCAATAGGCAAGAGGTCATGGGTATTAGTATTAATACCACCACAAATACTCCAACTGCACTTGAAACATACTGCATCAGCATCTTATCTGTCCAAAAGCACATCCTTTTTTAAATGTCCTCATAAAAAATCTACTTGCTGTCCAAATATGCCCCCCCACACACACACAACTTTTTCTCTTACAATTTGTTGGCATGGAGCATGACAAGGTGGCATTTCCGTGTGTGTTGCTGGCATTGCAGTGGACCGTATCGAAGAAATCGAATGTCCTCTGTAGGGTCACCATGGTAAGTGATCCATGCCTCTCCACCTTGGTACTGGGCAGGGGTCTGCCTGGAAGAGACCACTGCACCATGCCAGGGGGCTCCCAATCCACAATACACAGGCAGGTTATTATGGAGAAGTCTGCTGTGCAGGCAGAGCCTACTCTGATCTCAGGTCGGTCTGGAAAGACATGAACATGTAATGCAACTTCTTGAAGAGGACTTTTCCCTTGTCTTCATATTATGAACACAGATAGGACATGTTCCTTAATGACAGAATGCCTGTATCTACTTACACTCTACATGAACCTTTAGTGAACTGGACTGGCCTTGTCCCTCCGTGTTGATGGCAGTGCAGTATAGGGCTTCAGTTAGTCTGGTCACTCTCTCAAGTTTGATGGTGGACCTCCTGGAAGGAAGGGGCCCTTTACTGTTGTGCCAGCGGAAGCTGTGGGGAGCAGGGTTACTATCACTGGAGCATCGCAGCTCTACAGATGTTCCCTCCTTCACATTGGAAGCAACCTCTACCTTCACATCCACTGGGGCATCTAAGAATAATATAATTAAGAATGCTATTACTATATAATGAACATCTTAGGACAGATTCAGTGTTAATAATTTTGGACAATTTCATGACGTTTATTTTTTTATTAATTCAAATATTGTTGTTCTTTGCACCAATGTGGTCCACATACATTTGACGTTGAGTGTCTTGGAGCTGTTCACTTTTTTCCCTCCTCTATACTCTGCGGTGCAAACCAGAGACTTGTTGTTATCTTTCATAGTGGAGGTAAAGGCCAGGGATGATGTCAGTTCCCACTGGCCATTGACCAATTGCTGTGATTGGATGCTTGGTGTTCTGGTGTGGCTCCAGGTAAGGAGAGGGGGTTCAGATGCGCAGGAGTAAAATACAGAGCAGGACGCAGATACCACCTCCCCAACTTTAACCTCTTCCCTCACTGACAGAGAGGGGGAATCTGGAGAGCCTGGAAAAATTCATTATAGCATACAGTATACTGCATATTAGTAATACAGACATTGTTTTCTCAAACAATCATGTTTCTTCTTTATGGTATAAGAATCTGTTCTGTTTACAAATATAACCCTCCAAAAAATAGCTTGATTTCACTCTATCAGAAAACATTTCTGACTTTGTACTTACTGCTTACTGCAATGGAGACTTTGGCATGTATGTAGGAATACTTGTTATGGTCTTCGATTTCAATCCTGAAAAAAAAGGGTCCTTTGTCACTGAGATGGAGGGGGGTGATTCTGAGGGAGCAGTTCTTCTGCCAGAGGTCTCCCACGAGCTTTGTACGACCCCTGTAATCTTTGAAGATTTTGGAGCTATCTGGGTGGTACACAACCTCATGGCTGTCTTTGAGCCAGACACCAGTAAATTTGGAGGGCTTTGGTTTTGGTTCTGGGTAGTTAAATAAGCAGGGAATTATCATGCATGAGTCCTGCAGGCCAGACACTGAGCTGGGCACCTTAGCAGTCCACGATGACGCATCAGCTCCCATCACTAAAACAGTAGTGGGGAAAATGTTAGTATTGGGGGGTGGACACGGTCAACAAATATCAGTAATATGAACAATGTCAATTATTCTTTCTTTGCTTTTTAATTGAAAAGCGATAAAATACAGCTCTGGAAAAAATTAAGAGACCACTGCACCTTTTTCTTTCCTTACCAAAAAAGTTGAAAAGGAAAGTTTTGAGTGAGGAACAGAAGGGTTAAAATTAAGAGACCACTGCAAATTGAACGCTTCTGTTCCTCACTCAAAACCTTCCTTTTCAACTTTTTGGAAAGGAAAGAAAAAGGTTCAGTGGTCTCTTAATTTTTTTCAAAGCTGTATATGTAAAAGCTCACAAGCATCTCTTGAATATACACATTTTGCTTGCCTTTTTTACTATCACCAGATTTCTGTTTTCCTGCGAGAATTGTTTTTCACAAAAAGAAAATGCATACAAAGTATTTAACTTTTTACAGATGTTTAAAACCTACCTCCAAGCCAAATGCTATAAATAAAATAACGCTGTGGTAAATCACTGCCCATTCCCTTCTCTCAAATCTTGACCTGAGAAAATAAGAAACATTTTAGTATGAAAAGAAAGTTAGCATCATTTTAATGTATGAAATTCAATTACTTACTTATTTCACGTGGTTACTTCAGATATCCGCCCTGCTTAAAAGACTTGGGGATTGACTGTGAAAGAATTGCCATCCTACTTGAACTTCCTATTTTACATCTAACGTGATTTCTTTATTTATCCGGACTTCCCATAATTTCTGACGATGAGATAGTGGTGAATGGGGTAAGTTGACATTTTTTTTCCACATTCAGTCAAGGGAGGTATCGTTTTCTTTTTAACAAACATATCACCGTATATTTCAGGATCTTCAATATCAATAAATAAAACTTATCTGATTGGATTTTCTAAAACAAATATTTTGGGGGATTTTGACCTTTCGGATGGGGGCATGGGTTTGGTAATCTAATCTGACCTTTAATCATTGACCTGCCATTGTGAAGTTCTTGATCCCACTAAAAAGGTACATTTATAAAGGTTAAAGACTGACATGTTTAGGTTACAATTGTTTATCAAGGGCCCTGGGTAGCACAGTGGTCTAAGTCACTGATTCAAAGTGGCCCATTGTTTGAAACCTGATTGCATACCGAAAACAGTGTTCTGGGGTCCTGCAAAGGGCTGTGCTAAATTGTCTCAGTTCTTGACAGGGCTGCCTAGCATCCTTACACCCTAGTGACTCATTGACCTGTGAACTCAACAGTGGTTGCTGGCTGTGGGAATGCATTCACCTTTGCGTGCAGGCAAAAATCTTCCCGGTTGAACGAGCAGTGTGAAAAGAAGCAGAAAGTCTTGGCGAGTTGTGCATCAGAAGACACTGTGATCTTTGACTGTCTTTTCCTTGCTGTGGAGGTGTTGCGATGAGGCAAGGCAGGGCAGTTGTTATGACTGCTGGACCACCATATGCAATACTACAACAGATTTCAACAAGCTTGCTGATTCTCATGAAAATAAAATGTTTACATTAAAGATACAGATGAATACAATGACTGAGTTATTGATTTTGTTTGTACTTGTAATGTCAAAGGAAGTGTTACAGTCAAGTATAGTGATTGATATAAAAAACAAGATTACCTGTATTGACAAGACCGTGTAAACAGAGCCGGCCCAGAAGAGACCGACCGACCCTTGTTAAATAGCCTAGTGGTTAGAGACGCGGACTCTCATGCAAGGGACCAGTGTTCATGCCTCTCCACAGTCAAAGCAAATTATGCATTAGGATTTCTTCAGGATAGACAAAAACTGGCCACAACCTTCAAAAACTATATTTTAGTAATCCTAAAATAAAACTGTTTACAATTATATTCCGATAATTTCTGGTGGATTTTCGAAGTACGCATCCGTGCATGCTTTGTGGGGTAGCCTTATATACAGTACCTCACAACCCCTTACGCAGTAAAAGAGGATGGGTTTCCACGATTCGCTTGTCTTTTCACTTGACAAAAACGTCAGTTTTCGTCACCTGTATTGATAGTGATTGTATCAGTATCATTCATAAATGAAAGAAAAACAAATGTAGTTGTGCCATGAAATGAAATAACACAAAATAAATTATGCATTAGGATTTGTTAGGATAGACAAAAACTTTGCTTGATACAACCTTCAGTAGCTACAGTGGATATAAAAAGTCTACACCCCTGCCAGGTTCTTATGATGTATAAGAATGAGACAAAGATGAATCATGTCAGAACTTTTTCCACCTTTAATGTGACCTATAACGTGAACAATTCAATTGAAAAACAAACTGAAATGTTTGAGGTGGAAAAATAAAAAATAAAAAACTCACAATAACCTGGTTGCATAAGTGTCCACACCCTTAAACTAATACTTTGTAGAAGCACCTTTTGATTTTATTACAGCACTCAGTCTTTTTGGGTAGGAGTCTTTTAGCATGGCACATCTTGACGTGGCAATATTTGCCCACTCTTCTTTGCAAAAGCGCTCCAAATCTGTCAGATTGCGAGGACATCTCCTGTGCACAACCCTCTTCAGATCACCCCACAGATGTTCAATTGGATTCAGGTCTGAGCTCTGGCTGGGCCATTCCAAAATGTTAATCTTCTTCTGGTGAAGCCATGCTTTTGTGGATTTGGATGTGTGCTTTGGGTCGTTGACGTGCTGAAAGGTGAACTTCCTCTTCATCTTCAGCTTTCTAACGGACGCCTGAAGGTTTTGTGCCAAAATTGCCTGGTATTTGGAACTGTTCATAATTCCCTCCACCCTGACTAAGGCCCTGGTTCCAGCTGAAGAAAAACAGCCTCAAAGCATGATGCTGCCACCACCATGCTTCACTGTGGGTATGGTGTTCTTTGG
>JACXGI010013828.1:0-20209 GCA_016801175.1 Esox masquinongy | reverse complement strand
CGACTTCTAGCTTTAGCGTCTTTTCCCTTATTTGGCATTCTGCCCGTTTATTACCGAATTCCAAAGGGGTCTGTTCTTGCTCCCAGCTATTCTAGTGAGATTAACATCCTGTCACCCCCTCCTCTAATGCAGTTACAATATCTCTTAGTTCTACTTAGCCTCTAGCAGACTTGCATGTTATCTTAATGCTATTGCCCCAAGTATACATGCCCGCTTGCCCTACCAACCACTAGGCAAAGAAAACATCAACTCTCTACACGCTAAACTGTCCACTTTGTAACTGCTAATTATTGATGAAATATCAAGGGTAGACACCACACTGTTTGCTTACGTATACATGGCAGGCTACGACAAGTAAAACAATGTGGAGATCATTCATTGTTTGGCAAAGTCAGCGTCATTGCTTTTGGAGACTTCTACCAGATACCACCTGTCAAAGGTAAACCTTTGTACACAGATATTCTAGGACTAAACATGTGGAATGATCACTCCAAAATAGCACAGTTAACAGAAGTTGTGAGACAAAAAGATTCTGCTTTTGCAGAGTTGCTTAATTGCATTCGTGTTCATACAAAAGCGACCCCAATGGTGGATACCGATATTGCAATGCTTCAGCAATGTGAAACAGGACAAGATCCGCCTGTGCTACATATTTTTGCAACCAACAGACGAGTTTGTGACTACAATTCACAGATTCGTATTTCAGTGTGTACAGACACTGTAACAATTAAAGCAAGATTTTGAACGTAATTCTGAGACAGGACGGCTTGAACAAAAAACAGGTTACCACACCAAGTTTTACAATAGTTGCCTGAAACAAACTTTGTTCTTAGGCATAAATGCTCACATTATGTTAAACAAAAACATTGATGTCTCAGATGGACTTAATAATGATAATGATAATGGTGCCTTTGGTAACGTTGCTGACATCATGTATCAAAGTGACATGTCTTTACATTTGGTCTTTGATGAGGACAAAGTTGGACAAAAACGGAGAACTAAGAGACACACTTCTAAGCACAACAATCATTCATCCTGAGGAATAGAAAGTCCAACAATGGCGGGATGAGACGTCAATATCCACTACAACTAGCATGGGCATGTACAGTTCACAAAGTGCAAGGACTAACTGTAAGCAGCACTGTGGTAAATTTGGGAAAAATATTTTCTTCAGGGCAAGCTTATGTGGCCTTAAGTCGTGTCACGTCTTTAGCTGGGCCTGATAATCCAAGATTTCAAAGAATCTGTTATTTATTGCAATGCAAATATTCAACAGGCTATTGAACAAATGCCTAAGTTCATTTCTCAAATGCCAGCAGCCAAAAACTCCAACCCCTTCATAATTGCATTCCAAAATATCCAAAGTTTGAATGCACATTTCCAAGACATGCAAGCTCATAAAACTATTCTAGGAGCAAACTGCATCTGTCTGGTTGAAACATGGTTACAGCCAAATGACCCACAAGACCATCTATTTTTACCAAATTTCACATTCAAACACAACACGTTTTGATTGCTACACTCCTCTGAACAACATCACCAACGCATTACAACAGAAGGCAAATGGAGGCGTAGGAATATTCTGCTATACAACAGACAATATCCTGGTTGAAACTCCACACAATACAAATATTGAATCTTTGATTTTCCATGTTCCCCATCTTCAGTTACTTGTAGCAGTTGTGTATAGACCACCGTCATACCTACTTGACCTCTTCAGACAACTGTTACTGCTGCTTATTGATGACATAAACAGTTTTCCAGGAGGAAAAGTAATCATGGGAGATTTTAATGACAATGTTTTACATTCAGACTCAATGTTGACACTATTGGAACAGCACAATTATATGCAACTTGTTACCTCTCCCACAAAAGATGCCAACACACTCATAGATCATACATACATTAATGATGTGGCCTTACAAATTTCTTTTGAACTGCTGTCTACCTATTACAGTCACCACAATCCTATCCTTATACATATAGGGTAAGCTTGAGTTGAAAGCACAAAACATAGCCTATGACTTATAAAAAGTATCCAAAACAATAAACTGAAATAACAGCCACTCTTCAACAAATAAGCAACAATTCAATTCTCAAAAGTTTAAAAGCTGAACTATTTCTATTCACCAAACTGTAAACACGTAAAAACATGGCACAAAACTAATGTGGATTGCCTGCTAAATCTATTTAAATAATTAAATTGCTGGAGCTTATAGATGAAATGGACAGTTATCCCCAAGGTCAAATAATCCTCAGATTTGAAATGACAACACTTTTTACTTCAACAACAATACTCACACCCTTATAGCAATGTATACAAATAAAAAACATGTTAACATCAAGAGTGTCAACAAAGACCTCAAATTAACTCTGTAGACTACATCTACATCCAACCATTTACCTTTCCATCAACCTTGTAGATTCAAATGTACCTTACTTCCTTTCCCTACACTTTTGTCAAGTACATTTCAGCTTAAAAACACACACATACATTCATCACACATTTTCCTCACTTATTCATGTTCTGCTTGAATCTCTTTTCTAATAACCTGACCTGCATAACTTGCCGTCAACCAGTTGTTTTTTACATTCAAACGTACTATCTGCCATCAAGTACACTGATGCTGCGTTTCCACTGGTGCCAAACACTGGTGTTTTACCCTAAAGTCCAGATTTTTTTCTGTTTCCACTGACATGGGCCAGGGCCAGTCGGCCACTAGGCCATGGCCGAGTAGCCCGGCTCTCACTTGGTGCCAAGCCCCGGACTTTAGGACTTAGGGTGGGGTTTGCGGATTGACGCGTTACGAGCTGTGAAAACGCGGCATGTTGTTCTATTCGAATGGCGATGTGTATTGTTTGCTTTAAATGTTCTGCAGAACCTATAACAACACAAAATTACCTCAGAATTCTCCCAAATCCTTCTATTAAAGGTAGATAATTTTGACAAAATACTTTTTGGCAAAAAACTAAACAATAAATACACTAGTTTAGTTGCAGTGTCACAAGTGTAGGTGGAGAAGGAACCGGTCGCAGGAGTTTGAGGAAGAAATTAGTTTTATTACTTAAGTTCAAACGCTGTTTTGTTAACAAACTGAGCATGGCGTTATTGTTTATTTTACTACCAGAAAAATATTGCCTTTTATTTTTCGTAACCAAAAAACCAAATCGAGTTGATAGTTTACTCCTCCCTCCCCACGTGAGCCCCTCCTTAAGTCCTTGGTACCAAATGTACAGTGGAAACAGAAAGGTCAAGAGCCAACATTAGCATACATCACCGGTGGAGCCCTGGTACCGGGGTAAAGCACCAGTGGAAACGTGGCATGATAGCCACATCAAAATGGAAATTATATGGTACAAAAAACATATTTTCTCTGCTTCTACACTTTACACAGTTAGTACACTCACAAACTTTAATCACTTTCCACAACCTTTGACTAACACTTCTAATCAAACTACTACAAACATGGCCACAACATTCTACTCCGACCTGACGGTCTGTACATGGCAGTTTCCTAAGTGCCTCACTATAGGGTAATAAGAAATAAGAGATACGTTGCAAAATAGTGGAACAATGACATCAGTAAAATGGTGGTTAATGTAAGTATATTGGACAATAGAAGGTAGGTGATACAATGAAGTAACCAACGTATATGCTGTCTGTATCTCTTTGTCACACACACACACTCACACACTCTTAGTGAAACATATAAAATTAACATATACTTGCAGTGTCTAACCACTGAGTGTTCCATTGCCTGTGTTTTTCTCTATAGCCTTAGAGAGTGAACTGTTGAGTCACAAGTCTGTATGACCATACACAGACAGACACGAATGTCCCCTGCTAGACTATTTTCCTATCAAGTAAACACTCCATGGCCATGTCTGTGTCAATGGCATTAGACAGTGGACTGTTGAGTCACAAGTCTTTTTGGCCACACACACATAAACACACGTGTCCACTACCAGACTACTTTGTATATTATACTCTATACTCAGTGTCAAAGTGTCTGACCATGTCTGACCTTTCCTGCTTATAACTGCTGACCTATTTCACTATGCTTGCCGTAATATAGGAGAACCCCGTCCCATTGTTGCTTGCAACTATATTTATTATAATTATTATTAGGGGTTCTCCGGTAGGAGAAACCCTAAAGTTATTGTTATTATTATTATTATTATTATTAGGGGTTCTCCGGTAGGAGAAACCCTATTGTTATTGTTAGTATTATTATTATTCTTGGCACCTGAAATGCTTAATAACTCAAAGTCCATGGTAAAAAATGCTATAAACTTGCATACTGTTAAAACAGTCCATGTGTAACAACCATACAGACCCCCGCCCCGATTCCTCCAGCAGGGGCGCTATAGTACGATTCAATTTGCTAATTTCAAAATGATGCCATTTCCACCCCGTTTGTGCTACAGTGTTGATTTTTTTTGTACCTGCCTCATTTCTCATGAACAAAAAAGCCTCAAGAACCCATAAAGTCCGCCATGATAGATTTTTCTGTAAAATAAAAATAAAAATGTGTCCAAAACTACAAAAATCTTGTTCTCATGAACCGTAAATGCAATTGACTTCTCCTTTGGCATACAGGTGTCTTATACATGCCTCCCATAAATATTTTAAGGAATAAGAGAACTTGCAAAATGACCTCTTTATTGGAACAATAACCTATGCACTTCATATTCATTGTGCATCCAGATACCACCCCCATATAAGACCATGTGCATTTGTTCATTGTTACGTGTGCTTTGTTCATTCATACCTATGCTAATTAGCGTAAATAGCTTCAAAAAACTATTAGGCTGTATCTTTTGAACAGGGCCGGACTGGTAATCTGGCACTATGGCACTTTTGGGGCCGGTATAACTTGAACAAAAAACATTTTTTTGCCAATGACTGGCCCATAAAGCAGAGACAGTGGCCCATTGGTTCATTTTCTATACTGACACTGGGCTGGCCCAATCACATCTCTTACTAGGCCCCACCCCTCCCCTACTGTCAACTGTTTCTCGTGTCAGATGCGGTGGCTCAGAGCCAAAACTCTGCGGATGAAGGTGTCAAAATGGACTAACAAGCCTGTGGGCAAGGAGGAGAAGTGGCTGGCCGGCCAAGGCAGAGGAGCAGGCATGTGACAAGGAAGCCGAGGAAGCACAATGTGAGCGTGACAGGGCCAAGGGACTGAGTGAGCAGGAGCAGAGTAATTAAAATGGCAAGCATGGAGTAGCTTCATGATTAACAGGGAGAGACTCGCAGGGAGGGGGCAGTAGGAGGAGGTAGTGTGTGTGTGTGTGCCCATGATGGCGATGATTAAATATATGAATGTAGATGATAATAAGATAATATAATTGTTGTCGCTATCATAAAGTGAAACTACTGCTGGTGGTCACTCAGTCAGTGTCAAATAGTGCAGCATAAACTATTTGGAATTGCTTTTGTAGGTAGCATAGTTCCCATATGCAGTCGCAACTTCGGCTGACTATTCTAACGTTAATTCTTTCCAGCCGGAGCCTTCTAATTTCAGAATCCTAATTCTGATGTTTTTTCTCTTTTTATCTTTGCTGTCAAATCACATTTTAAATCTGAAAGCTGACATAAATACTAGACAACAATAGCTACAAGCTGAAATAGTTAAGTCATAATCGGCGGAAAACTTTTTTTTAATTGTGCGCCTAATTTGATGGAGCAAAATCCCAATTTTTCTGTGGCAATTTTAGACCACGGTCAGAAAAATGGATCTGGAGTCTTTCGCAGATTTGATGTACAAACAAAGTCAATCATTTGAGGTAAGGGAGATGTAAAATTGCTTATTACAATGTTTTTCTAATAGGGTCACTTGATAGATTATTATTTTGTTAAAAAGTACATTTTCACTGCTGAATTATTACCAGCTTGACGTTTGCTAAGTTAGCTTGACTGAAGATTTGGCCTGCTTTAACTAGCTACCCACTTACTCAGTTTCTGAATTAATATGTGAGTATTTCTCTTCAAACGATGTAAATTAAATTTGTTTGTGCACAGCAATGGGTTGATAACAGCTAAGTTTGTCACCAGTATTAAGCAAGTAAACACACAACATGTAACTAGTTAGGGACTGTAGCTGCAAGATAAAAACTGTGCCAGAATGGGAGATAATTCACATTTTGTTTCACAGTGCTGGCTTGCTAGTAAATGTTACATCTAACGTTTTGCATATATAATTTATGAAATGAGATGTGTATCATGTGTTTGTCTCTATGATGTAAATAATTTAATTAATTAACTAATAGGCTGTATCTTTTTAACCGTTCGAGCTACAGACACGAAACCAACTTTGTTTTACACATTTAGGCTATCCCCAGTTCATATGATGAAACGTTTTTCGATTTTACGTATGCTAATTAGCGTAAATAGCGTTAATGAACTATTAGGCTGTATATTTTAAACTGTTCGAGCTACAGACACAAGACCTGTCATTGGTAACACTTATGAACTTTAACTATGTCATGTATGCTAATTTATGATAATTGCCCTCACCAACAGTATCTCTTGAACCTTAAAATATACAGATTCAAAACCTTTCGAAAGGTGAACACTATTTTGAACCATAAATACTTTTTGAAACAGTTATTCGATTAGATTCAACTTTATTGTCAATGAACAGTACCAGTACAACAAAATGCAGTCAGCGTCTAACCAGAAGTGCAAATAGAGGAGGGCAGAGAAAGTATTTGTATGTACAAGTGGAATGTATGTTAATGCAAATGCAATTCTAAATATGCAGTGGAAAATTTACAAATATACAGGAAATGTACAAGTATAATTTGTGTACTAGTGGGACAAATAGCTGTGCGGGTACAAGTGGCAATTCTCAATGTCATTCTGAATTTGCAATAGAGGCAAATTGAAGGAGTAGGGTAGCTAGCAAGCACACCATATTTTCTTCAGGAAATGTAGTACTAGTTTCATATTGACTTTTTATACTGTTTGTTTGCCAACATCTTACTTTTGCTTAATGACTTTCATCCACTTACTTCACCATTTGGAGGTTACTCTGCTGATGCCCTGTTTATTCTTCCTGTTGTTTATTTTTTTTTGCCCTTAGTTTTTGCACTGACAACTCTACTCCGTTTCGCTCCTTACACTTTTCCCTGTTTGTTTTTTTAACTACTTCCCTATGGTGTGTACTATATTTTTATTCCTATTGTTTTTATTTTGTTACTTCCATAGATATTTAGTGTTTTTTATACAGTTTATACTGTTGTTTATTTTTTTGCCCTTTCTTAGTTTTTGCCCTGACTTCTCAATTCCAATTTGCTCCTTACACTATTCGTTTGTTTTTTGAACTACTTCTAAATGGTGCGTAGTATATTTCTATTCCTGTTGTTTTTATTTTGCTTCATCTATAGATTTTTAGTTTTTCATACAGTTTCTACTGTGTTCTACTTCCTGTTGTTTTTATTCTTTTTCATTGTTTCTTACATATTTTTACTCTTTTTTTTGTATAGTTTCTATGGTGTTCTATGTCCTGTTGTTTTTATTATTTCATTGTTTAATAAATATTTGCGTCCCTCTATGCTCATTGTCCTTCGCCTCATACATTTCCCCATATAGTGTGATCTGGAAGAATATGCTGAACAATGACATTTCCATTGTCAATAATACAATGCTTCACAAAAACATCTTGCCCTCAATGTATATCTGACACAGTCTCATTTTGTTAGTGTACCCCACCAGACCATTTTCCAATACTCACCATTTTGGAGGACCCCGTCCATTGTTGCTATGCAACTATATTTATTACTGTTAGGGGTTCTCCGGTTGTTACTCTTTTTTATAACTTTGCCCACTTAAACAATAGCCCCCAAGTAACTACCTCACCGACACCCGCCCCGATTTGTCCACCAGGAGCGCTACAATACACGATTCAATTAGCGAATATCAAAATGACAGCATTTCCACCCTGTTTGACCTAGAATGGTGATTCTTGGTGTATATGCCTCATCAAAGTCCGCCATCTTGGATTTTTCTGTACAGTGGAAATTTGACAAAACCTATAAAAATTAACTGAAAATCAACAATAAGTCCAGTTAACCTGCCCTTTGGCAACCATGTGTCTCATTCATGCCTCCCTATAGGGTCATAAGGAATACATTGCAATATGGCGGACAAAATGGTCAATCAGTATTAAAAAAAAATATGTGCAATGTTCATGTGAGCATACCATTAAGGACCAATAACCTGTGCATTTCATAGTAATTGTGCATGCTGATACCAGCCCCATGTGTCACTGTGTGCATTAGTTTGACCATATCTCAAAAGATGGCGAAACTGCAGCCAACAGAATTCTGACCATTTTCGACACAATCTAATGCTAATAAATGCTTAAAAATTCTGACTCTCGGTAGGTAGGTGTCTCATAAGTGCCTCCATATAGGGTGATAAGCGATAAGACATGTTGCAAAATGGTGGAACAATTAACTCAGAGAAAAAGGTGCTTAATGTAAGTAGATTAGACAATAGGAGGTAGGTGATACAATGAAGTAACCAACCTTTATGCTATCTGTAAAATATAGACCATGTATACCTACCACAAAGAGACCCGACCCGATTCCTCCACAGGGGGCGCCATAGGCCATGCCCTAAAAATATTTTCCCACAATGATGCCATTTCCACCGCAATTGACCAAAAATGCTTATTTTTTGTGTACATGCCTCATACCCCAGGAGGTACAAAATTGCCTCAACAACCTATAATGTCCGCAATCTTGGATTTCTCTGTACAGCGAAAATTTCATGAAACCTATAAAACTTAACATTAAATCAACAATAACGCTGATTGACCTGTCCAGCGGCATACGTGTCTCATACCACTGTAAAACAAATGCGTCCATAAACTTCATGTGAGCATTACATTATGGCATAATAAAAATATAGACCATGTATACCTACCACACACAAAGCGGACCAGGTTTCTCCACAGGGGGTGCCACAGGCCACGCCCTAATACATTTTTTTCACAATGACACTATTTCCAACCCGATTGACCTAGAATGCAAAAAAACTTGACGTTGTGATGTGGAACATGGCATTCAAGAATTACTCACTAGGATATAAAGAATCCATATAAAGTGTCAATTAAAAGGGGAAAATAGAGGTTATAGCTAGCAGCACTTTCTTAATCACCCACTTCATTGACTCCAGTGCAAGACTCTATACCTAAATTTGGCCTATGCAAATTGCCTAATAACAATAAAACTTAACATTGTGGGGTGGAACATGGCTTTCAAGAGTTAGTCAATAGGGTATAAAAAATCGATATAAAGTGTCAATTCATGGGGGAAATAGAGGGCATAGCTAGCAGCACCTTCTTAATCACCCAATCCATTGACTCCAGTGCAAGACTCTATACCTAAATTTGGCCTATGCATATTGCCTTATAACAAAAAAACTAGACGTTATAAGGTGGAACATGGCTTTCGAGAATTACTCACTAGGGTATAAGGAATCCATATAGTGTCAATTCATGGAGGGAATATAGAGGGTATAGCCAGCAGCAGTTTTTTGTTTCCCCACTCCTCTGGCTCAGTTCAAAACACTGTAAGCCAAATATGGCTACACAAATTGCCTTAAAACAGAAAAACTAGACGTAGTGAGGTGGAACATGACTTTCAAGAATTATTCACTAGGGTATAAAGAATCCACATAAAGTGTCAACTCATACTTAGTGTCACAGTGTCTGACCATGTCTGACTTTCTAGCTTATAACTGGTGACCTATTTCACTATCCTTGCCTTATAGGAGGACCCCGTCCCATTGTTGCTTGCAACTATATTTATTATTAGGGGTTCTCCGGTAGGAAAAACCCTATTATTATTGCTAGTACTATTATTATTATTAGGGATTCTCCGGTAGGAGAAACCCTATTGTTATTGTTAGATTTATTATTATTATTTAGTATTTAGTACAGCGAAAATTTCAAGAAACTATAAAAATCTACATAAATCAACAATAACTCTGATTGTCCTGGCAATCGGCATACCTGTGTCTTATACAAGTCTCCCTATAGGATGGTAAAGGCTAAGAGATATATTACAAGGTGGCGAACAAAATGGCTGACCAGTGTAAAACTTACAGATGCATACTCGTGTGCATTACATTATGGCACAATGAAAATACAGACCAGGTATATTATCTACACAGACACCTGACCTGATTCCTCCACAAGACGCGCCAAAGGCCACGCCTTAAAATGCATTTTTTCCACAAATATGCCATTTCCACCCTGAATATCCTAGAATGCTGATTCTTTGTGTACATGCCTTATTCCCAAAGATGTACAAAATGGCATCCAGGACTTCATGTCTGCCATCTTGGATATTTGCTAACACTTTACAATAAGGATACAGTAATAATCATTAATAAATAAATTGACATGGATTGATGACTTATTAATGCATCTATAAAGCCTTGATTGTGTGCATGTGTTAATAAACATATTAACTATTAGTTAACTGTTGGAACACATATCAATAAACATTAACTAATACATTAAAACATAGTGTAAACTAATAGTTAACTAATGCATCTACAAATAATGAACTGCGTGTGGTTGTCAATAAACATGTTAACAAATGAATAGGTACAGTGAGGGAAAAAATTATTTGATCCCCTGCTGATTTTGTACGTTTGCCCACTGACAAAGAAATGATCAGTCCATAATTTTAATGGTAGGTTTATTTGAACAGTGAGAGACAAAATAACAACAAAAAAATCCAGAAAAACACACAGCAAAACATGACTTAGTACTTGATGGCAAAACCCTTGTTGGCAATCGCAGAGGCCCTTTGTGAGCATTACCTTACTTGTTACTTAGTTACCTGTTGCTTACTTGCTTTTTCTTGTGTCCATCATGGCCAATAATAGCTGTTGTCAATCCTGTGTATTATTTCTTGTTGATATTTCATGATGTTCAAGAACTCATGTGTTACACCTAATTATCACATATATAATTCTGCTGTTTCAAGAATCTGTTATATATATACTTTAAACATGCTTGAATGTTATCACAAAAAACAGCATTTAAAAAAACAGCATTAACTCCAAAGTAATATTACCCAAATGTCTGATGCTTTTTATAGTATTTTGTGCAAAAATGCAGATCTCATTCATTCATGCTAATGACTGTAAAGCAGAAATGTATTGTATTTAAAATGTGTCTGTAATGCTTAACTCATCTATTTCTTAGTTATTTTCTAGTTTATTAATGCTTTTAGATGATTATGAACTGTTACATACTGATAATTAAGTATTAGTTAAGTACATTTGTAATCCTTATTGTAAAGTCACAACTATTTATTTGTTTATTAATTGCTGAATAGAACTTGCAGGTGGTTATAAATCATTAATTACCGATAATTAAGGATTAGTGCAGTACTTACCAGATGTACAGATTTCTGAAACATTTTTATTTCAACAGAACAACATCAACACACAAGAAAATAAGGCATGAGCATTGAATCTGAAATAAATAATGGTCCTGGTAAAAATAATAGATGAAAACAAATAATTGTGCCCTATGTTTATAAACTGCTTGAACTAAAATTTAGATGAACTCAGCTTCTAAAGCTAATCGTTTGTTTTGTTAGGTAACAGCTTCATTTCTATCTTCATGTTTTTGACAGCAGCAGAAATTTCTGCATCCTCATCTACAGCTTTCTTGCACCTATTCGCAAACACTGCAAGTTTGTCTTTGCCATGAGCTTCCAGGAGGGCGCTGTACTTGTTAGGTGCCGCAGTGGCCAACTCCACAATCGGTGCAGTAAGAACAATAGTGTTTCGGTCCACGCCATGCTTTTTCCCTTACAAAAAATGTTCAGAACATTTTTGTATCTTGCCACAACCTCTGCAGGGGGTCTCTCTCATTTGTAAGGTCTTGCACTTTCTCCTACAGGTTCTGTGCCTTCAGCTTCCACAATTCCACTTTAGCTTTTGATTTAGCCAATACTGCGAAAGAAGGTGGGTGCTGCTGCAGCCTGTGTATCTGTGTATACGTTTTTTATAGTCAAATGTTTTGTCCTCAACCAGGCTGTTTTTTAAACCCTTGATGTTCCACTAAGAGGGTAATCGTCATGACATTGGCACAATGCAAAGTAAGAAGCTTATATATATATATATATGTGTGTGTATATATATATATATATGTGTGTGTATATATATATATATATATGTGTGTGTATATGTGTATATATATATATATATGTGTGTATATGTGTGTATATATATATATGTGTGTATATGTGTGTATATATATATATGTGTGTATATATATATATGTGTATATATGTGTGTATATATATATATGTGTGTATATGTGTGTATATATATATATGTGTGTATATGTGTATATATATATATGTGTGTATATGTGTATATATATATATATGTGTATATGTGTATATATATATATATGTGTATATGTGTATATATATATATATGTGTATATGTGTGTATGTATATGTATATATATGTATATGTATATGTGTATGTATGTATGTATGTGTAAGCTTCTTATATATATATATCGCAATTGATGCTGAGACAACTTTGATCACAAACATTTATAACAGTATTTTAGGACAAACTGGAGAGCCTCGCAAACATTAGCTGCATGCAAGTTGATGCTACTGTCAGAATTACCTTCATTTTCGTCCAATTCCTCCAAACCTCGCCTTTTCTGCCTTGTCTGCGGGCGATTGCGATTAAACTTATTGTTCTCCACGCTCAAGTTTGTTCCATAGGTTCGTGTGTGCAACTCGTTAATACGTACGCAGATGTGGGCACGAGGACGAAACAAGAGTGTTCGCATAGTAGACCGCACTTTTTTGGAACATAGACGACACTTGTCTGAGCTGGAGTCTGTCAGGAAGTGATATAATTCATTTGAACTGTCTAGTACCGAGAAAGATCAGCTAGGTAAGAGATCGAAAGGTTTTTAATAAAAAAGTTATATTACTAGTTATATTAATAATACATTCGTAGTGAACAGTGGAGATGCTATTAGAGAAAAAAAAAACTTTCTCTTGTTGGTGGAAAACCCAACAAAAAAAGGACCCTAAAGTTAGTCAAGTGGCTGCAAAAAAAAACATCTGCTCCAGGCCAAAATGAGGTGCAGAAGATGCCACCATAGAATGAAGCTAAGACCAAATGCAAACAAAGTAGACTACTGTGAATGGTAAGTAATATGTACTATATGTTACATTACAATGGTAGGTAGTGTGAGTCAGTATAATAACAAATCTGGAGGTTCATGAACTTAATGTAAACAATTCTATTACCACATGGACAATTTATGAAGTGATTTATTGTAAGTGAAAATAACTGGGTAATGTATTTGTTAATAAACATAACCATTGATGACTATTTTGTTCTATGATAAAATTCATTGTTTTATGATACGATACATAAAAAAACACTGGTTACTCTAAATCACCAATTCAAATTGATGCATTTCTTGGTGGAGCAGGGTCATAATAAACTGTCAGCTTTACAAAAGTAGAAATAAAAAAGGATAAGTAGCAGAAAGCTATAATTACATAATTAGTAGAAATTAACATCATTGTTTTATACCTCAATTAATTGTTTTTAGAAACGTCCCAATAATTGTTGTTTATATTCCAATAATCTGTTGATTTCCTTCAGGGTCTGCAGAAGGCAAACACACAGAGGAAGATCAACAACTAAGTCACCAAGGTCTGGATCTTTGTTTGAGGGATCAAAATGTACACTTCAATTGGATGAAATTCATCTACAGGTAAGTTGAAAACATGATTACTGACAGTGTCCATAAAAGATGTAGCGTATTTAAACATTTAACATTGCTAATATGTTGTAGTGGATTTTGGCACTCAATTTAGGAGTTATGATGTGATGTAAAGTTATATTTACTATGCAGCAACTGGACTTTTTTCTCAGGAAATGCACATGCGTGATAAAGCTTTTTCCTGAAAAATTGTCAAAACCTTTTCCTGCACTACCTGCTAGGATTTTGCAGCGGTGGGGTCTTACTACTAGCAAACTTTGTTATTGGAAGCAACTACCTTACAGTTCCTACATCTCTCTCAATCATACACCATCTCAAGTAAGGTCAAGTGTAACGTCTTCAACCACAATAATAAAACATTGGGGTTTTTTTTCAACAGATTTGCACACGGGCTTCGCCTGAGGCAAATTGATATGCTCAGTGAAGGGATTACTGGAAGTTCTCGAACACTCTCCAGGATGGCAAAAACACTGAGGAGAGTCTGTCGCCACTCAATTAAGGCATTTGTCAGAAGAAAGGGCCAAGTTGTTGGACGACACAGGAAATTTGCCATGATTGATGAGAGCAACTTCCGTCATAAATGAAAGGTAGGTGCCTTTCTACTGTACAGTATGATAACAACAATATGTGATTATGATAACAACAAACTCTGCTTTCTTCAAAGAATACTCCATTTGCATCAATTACAGCCTTGCCGAAATCTAGGATGCTAGTTGTCAATTTGTTATGGTATTCTTTAGAGATTTCACCCCATGCTTCCTGAAGCACCTCCCACAGGTTGGATTGGCTTGATGGACACTTATTACGTATCTTACGGTCAAGCTGCTCCCACAGCAGCTCAATAGGGTTCAGATCCATTGACTGTGCAGGCCACTCCATTATAGACAGAATACCAGCTGACTGCTTCTTCCCCAAATAATTTGTGCATAGTTTAGAGCTGTGCTTTGGGTCATTGTCCTGTTGCAGGAGGAAATTGTGTCGAACCAAGCATCGACCAAAGGGTATGGTATGTCATTGCAAAATAGTGATAGACTTCCTTCAAGATCCCTTTAACGCTGTACAAATCTCCCACTTTACCACCACCAAAGCACCACCAGACCATCACATTGCTTCCACTGTACTTTACAGATGGCGTCAAGCACTCCTCCAGTATCTTTTAATTTGGTCTGCGTGTCACAAATGTTCTTTGTGATCTGAACACCTCAGACTTAGATTTGTCTTTCCATAACACTTTTTTTTCCAATCTTCCTCTGTCTAGTGTTTGTGTTCTTTTGCCCATCTTAGTCTTTTCTTTTTATTTATTGTTTTTAACAATCTGAGATATGGATTTTTCTTTCCAACTCTGAAGGCCAGCATCTGAAGACGCTTCTTCACTGTTGACATTGAGGCTGGGGTTTTGCGGGTACAATTTAGTGAAGCTGCCAGTTGAGGAACTTTGAGGCGTCTGTTTCTCTAGACACAGACTAGACATTAATGTATTGTCCCTTTGATCAGTTCTACACCGGAGCCTCCCACTCCTCTTTCTATCCTGGTTAGAGACAGTTTGTGCTGTTCTGTGAAGGGAGTAGTACACAGCATTGTACGAAGTCTTCATTTTCTTGGCAATTTATTGCGTGGAATAGTCTTCATTTCTCAGAACCAGAATTGATTAATAGAAAACCTTTTTATGTTAGCTCTGCTGAAAACTGTTGTGCTGAAAGAAGCAATACAACTAGCCTTTAGGCTAGTTGAGTATCTAGCGAATCGGCAATTGTGGGTTCAATTACAGACTCAAAATGGCCAGAAATAAAGAACTTTCTTCTGAAACGTTTCAGTCAATTAGCCTTTAATCAACTTGTGTTAGCAAATCCAACAGGTTGAATGAAAAGGATAAACTTGGATTTGCAAACACAATGTGCTATTGAACACAGAAGTGATGGTTGCTGATAACTGTCTTCTGTTTGCCAGTGTAGATATTCAATTAAAAGTCAGCCATTTCCAGTTACAGTAGTCATTTACAACATTAACTATGTCTACACTTTAATGGAAAAATGTGATTTTTTTTAACAAAAATCAAGGTAATCTCTCAATGTACCCCAAACTTTTGAACAGTAGTGTATAAATATGTATAGTTAGCTTTCACTCAAAAACCTTTTTAGATGTTTGTTAAACCATTGACATGAATACAAATTTGAAATATTTGTTCATGCCTAATTTTTTTCGGTATGGACGAGGAAGGTTTGCACAGACATGGGCTAGAAGAAAGTGGTTGTTTTCTTGGCGTTTCACAAAGGAGAATGAGGATTCTTGGCGTTTCACAAAGGAGAAGGAGGCCCATTCTGAGGCTGGTTAAGCGTAGGCCTAGACATCAACTGGTATCCTTAATTAAGCGGCATTTGTATCCTGGAAGCCAAATCATCAGTGACGAATGGCGGGCTTACAGAGGCATACTCACCAGGTTTGGCTATCAGCATTTCTCTGTGAACCACAGTTGATGGTTTGTGGACCCAAGAACAGGAAGCCATACATAAAATCTAGAGAGAGCATGGTCTACTTTCAAAGGGGGCGTATGGCGGATGAGAGGGAACAGAACTGAGTCCATGTTAAAAGAGCACCTCTGCCTAATTGAGTGGACCTATTGGCTTGGCAACTGCCACAGAGAAGGTCTATTTGGGGGATTGTTGAAGGACATTCGGCACATATTCCACTTATAAGGTGTTTCATTTGTAGATCATTTGTAGATCAGCAGAGCTGTAAATTTGCTAATTTAAGTGTACATGTATTTTTTTAATGGTTCTAGAAAGCTAAATCTTTAAAAAATCTTTCATTTTCAATATCATTACAAAGTTGGGTAAACTTAATGGTAATAGGCATTTGTGGTAAAGACATGCATGTAATCCTAGGGAAATTCATTACCTTTGTTAGGTTCTGTTTTTGCTCGGTTTAGATTTTGCTTTTGTTTTTTACTGTGCCCTGTTTGGTTTTTGTTGTTTGATTTTAAATGCAGCTTGTCCTTTCGTATTATTTTTTGATTTTGTTTTTCAACCAAGTCTGTTTATTAAAAGACCTTTTTGTTTAAGCGACCTTCGTGCCTGTGTCCTGCTACCCCTGTTGCATCGTGGCAACCTTACTATAAAGATCATACATTTTATTAATCTTTAATTATAATCAAACAAATTATTATTGTCTGCAAGTTCTTTTAAGCTATGAAAACGTAGTTATGACTTTACAGTTTAAATCACAAAGCTACTAAACTATTACTTAATTGTAAATAAGAAATGCTTTATAACTACCCGCAAGTTCTATTCAGCAATTACTAAACTAACGAATAGTTGTGACATTACAATAAGGATAACACATTTACTTAACTAATAATTGCTTATCAGTAATGGTTTATAATCATCTAATAGCCTTAATAAACTAGGAAATAACTATGAAATATAAATGAGGTAAGCATTACAGACATATTTTAAATACAATAAATGTTTGCTTTACAGTCATTAGCATGAACGAATGGGATCTGCATTTTTGCATGAAATACTATAAAAAGCATCAGACATTTGGGTAATATTACTTTGGAGTTAATGAAACGCTGTTTTTTGTGAGGACATTCAAGCATGCTTAAAGCATATATATAACAGATTCTTGAAACAGCAGAATTATACATGTGATAATTAAGCACTACATTTGGAGTGTAACACGAGTTCTTGAACATCATGACATATCAACAAGAAATAATACACAGGATTGACAACAGCTATTGTTGGCCATGATGGACACAAGAAAAAGCAAGTAAGCAACAGGTAACTAAGTAACAAGTAAGGTAATGTTCACAAAGGACAAAAACCTGGCTGCTATGACTGGACAGTATTCAGCAGCAAATGACAGTAGTTGGGGGAAAGGTGTTGTTTGTTAAAGGAATTAGGGTTATTCTATATGTTGCCTTCTAAGAAATTACTTAATTTGAACTGATTATGTTCAATAATAAACGTTTAATTGTTTTTGCTATGATAAAAGACACCAAATCAAGAATCTGTAGTTGCATTATGTCATCATGAAATCATTTAAATGAATGTGTTTGTTATTGGGCCATTCAACAGTTAGCTAGACATACTCATGTTTATTAACACATGCACACCAATCATAATTTGCATCAATTAAGATTTGGATTGCAATATATTAATGGATTGATTGATGTTTTTTAATGTCCTTTCTTAGTTACCTATTCATTTGTTAACATGTTTATTGACACAACCACACACAGTTCATTATTTGTAGATGCATTAATTAACTATTAGTTTACACTATGTTTTAATGTATTAGTTAATATTTATTGATATGTGTTCCAACAGTTAACTAATAATTAGTTAATATGGTTAACATATGCACATATAACCAAGGCTTTATAGATGTATTAATAAGTAATCAATCCATGTCAGTTAATTTATTTATTAATGATTATTACTGTATCCTTATTGTAAAGTGTTATCGGATATTTTTTTAAATGAAAATTTCATGAAACCTATAAAAATCTATATAAAATCAACAATAACTCTGTTTGACCAGGCCAGCGGGATCTATTCGTCTAATAGATCTCTCCCTATAGGGTGTTCAAAACTAAGAGAAATAATTCAAAATGGCGGACAATATGGCTGACCACAGTAAAAAATATATGAAAGTGCTTAGCATGTGATCATTTCTGCTGCAATATGCTTACAATGTTTATATGACTGCTTCCCTATGGTCACCATGTCACAGGAGAACTCCGTCCCATGGTTGCTTGCAACTATATTTATTATTATTATTTTTTTTTTTTTTGCAGCAATTTTATTCGGGAAAAAACTAATAATATTTGATATTTCAACAAACCAACTAAATATTTCGAAAATAAAAAATAGTAAAATATACTTACAGTGGCAGTAAAGACTACACTAGCTACTGTACGGGTTTGGCACCTCGTGTGCAGGAAGTGAGACGCCTCACGTGGATGGGGAAAACATTATATATTTTTGTAGCGCAATGCGATTCAAACAAACCAACAAAACAATGCAATGCTCAATATAAGATTGATATATTAAAGACATTGATCTTTAATCATGTACAGTCCCATTGATAGTCATTTATTAACAAACATTGCAATAATAAACAATAGGGAAATTGAAGAATATATTAAAGAAAAAACGTCCATGGAATTTTCAGGATCTGTGTTAAATTTCTTGAAAAACAGTTTATAGTTAATAACAAAACAGTAAGGTGGTGTATACCATATGAAATTAAGTAGTATAACATCTTGAAAATGAAAAGATTTGGTCTAAAATATAATACACTAGCTACTTAAATGAAAATACAATAGCTGTCTAAATTGCTATGGATACAGCAGCCGTTACGAGCCATATCACTTTATTAATCTTCCATTGGTAGCGAATACATAAGACATATTTGACAAACACAGAAAAAGGTTACCATAAATGAGATTATTTACTTACTATAAATACTATATCTTGTACACTGCTCTGATGTCCTTAAACAACGCAGCAAGGACACCTCTACGATGTTTCATACCCCTCCAGTGATTGCAGGCTTTCGCACAAAGTTTTAAGGGTCATGTTTTCTCGGTAATGGTACACTTCTCCTTCATAAGTTTTCCATGCTCGCTCTATGTACTGTGTGTGAGCTCAGCACATAAAAATATGATGACGTTACAAGGCCAATATTATCTGCTATGAGTATCTACAACCAAAGCAATAAAATGGTCTTTAAAATAATTTCTCAAGAACATCCGTTGAGCTAATTTGAAGGAATTAGATTTATTTGCCACTATGTACTGATATAAATACAGTATCTCACAAAAGTGAGTACACCCCTCTCATTTTTGCAAATATTTGAATATATCTTTTCATGTGACAACACTGAAGAAATGACACTTTGCTACAGTGTAAAGTAGTGAGTGTACAGCTAGTATAACAGTGTAAATTTGCTGTCCCCTCAAAATAACACAACACAGCCATCAATGTCTAAACCGCTGGCAACAAAAGTGAGTACACACCTAGGTGAAAATGTCCAAATTGGGCCCAAAGTGTCAATATTTTGTGTGGCCACAATCATTTTCCAGCACTTTCCTTAACCCTCTTGGGCATGGAGTTCACCAGAGCTTCACAGGTTGCCACTGGAGTCCTCTTCCACTCCTCCATGATGACATCAAGGAGCTGGTGGATGTTAGAGGCCTTGCGCTCCTCCACCTTCCATTTGAGGATGCCCCACAGATGCTCAATAGGGTTTTGGACTGGAGACATGCTTGGCCAGTCCATCACCTTTACCCTCAGCTTTAACAAGGCTGTGGTCGTCTTGGAGGTGTGTTTGGGGTCATTATCATGTGGGAATACTGCCCTGCGGCCCAGTCTCCGAAGGGAGGGGATCATGCT